>CM065136.1:26279490-26284490 GCA_033026305.1 Cirrhinus molitorella | reverse complement strand
TTTTGGAAGGCTCTTGAGGCTGCTATGCCCGAGGGAAGCCACTGGAGGAGCGACGCTGCGTACTCATCCAAACTCAGCCGTTTTTGCTTTCCTCGCTTTTTAGCAAAGTCAGTAGTGGAATCTTGTTCCGGCATTTGCTCCATCCTAACAGAGGCACGCCAATAATTAACAATCATAGTAGAGGTACTATAAATGAAAACAAGTCTACGAATTTGAAAAATATAATAGCGAAAATCAAAGAGTAGCCTACAAGAATGGAGACAGCCAATGTCGCTCATGGAAAGTTTTGGGTAAAATAACAGCTGCCTGATCATTTTGAGTTTAAATTCAACACAGCTGGCTGGCTTTTTTCAAAAAAGCCCCAAAGGCCTTGATTAGCGGATTCGGGTGTGCTTGATCAGAGACGGACCTGACCTTTACGGCAGCGAATTTCAAGGCATTAGTTTGTGGCGACGAGTAAAAAAAAGTGGGCGAAAGCAGCGGCGTCGCAGCGTCGCGCGGGTAGCGTGGCCGAGCGGTCTAAGGCGCTGGATTAAGGCTCCAGTCTCTTCGGGGGCGTGGGTTCGAATCCCACCGCTGCCAATGCGGTCTTTTGGAAGGCTCTTGAGGCTGCTATGCCCGAGGGAAGCCACTGGAGAAGCGACGCTGCGTACTCATCCAAACTCAGCCGTTTTTGCTTTCCTCGCTTTTTAGCAAAGTCAGTAGTGGAATCTTGTCCCGGCATTTGCTCCATCCTAACAGAGGCACGCCAATAATTAACAATCATAGTAGAGGTACTATAAATGAAAAACAAGTCTACGAATTTGAAAAATATAATAGCGAAAATCAAAGAGTAGCCTACAAGAATGAAGACAGCCAATGTCGCTCATGGAAAGTTTTGGGTAAAATAACAGCTGCCTGATCATTTTGAGTTTAAATTCAACACAGCTGGCTGGCTTTTTTCAAAAAAGCCCCAAAGGCCTTGAATAGCGGATTCGGGTGTGCTTGATCAGAGACGGACCTGACCTTTACGGCATTAGCTTGCGGCGACGAGTAAAAAAAAGTGGGCGAAAGCAGCGGCGTCATAGCGTCGCGTGGGTAGCGTGGCCGAGCGGTCTAAGGCGCTGGATTAAGGCTCCAGTCTCTTCGGGGGCGTGGGTTCAAATCCCACCGCTGCCAAGGCGGACGTTTGGAAGACTCTTGTGGCTAAGCAGAAAACTTGGACGTGCTTTGCAAAGAAGTCCCACGGCTACCTTTATCTCTATCTGTGGGGGTTAAAGAGGGCAGAAAAGGGCCCATGGAGCAGGCAGACATGGGGGTAGCGTGGCCGAGCGGTGTAAGGCGCTGGATTAAGGCTCCAGTCTCTTCGGGGGTGTGGGTTCGAATCCCACCGCTGCCAAGGCGGTCTTTTGGAAGGCTCTTGAGGCTGCTATGCCCGAGGGAAGTCACTGGAGAAGCGACGCTGCGTACTCATCCAAACTCAGCCGTCCTCGCTTTTTAGCAAAGTCAGTAGTGGAATCTTGTTCCGGCATTTGCTCCATCCTAACAGAGGCACGCCAATAATTAACAATCATAGTAGAGGTACTATAAATGAAAAACAAGTCTACGAATTTGAAAAATATAATAGCGAAAATCAAAGAGTAGCCTACAAGAATGAAGACAGCCAATGTCGCTCATGGAAAGTTTTGGGTAAAATAACAGCTGCCTGATCATTTTGAGTTTAAATTCAACACAGCTGGCTGGCTTTTTTCAAAAAAGCCCCAAAGGCCTTGATTAGCGGATTCGGGTGTGCTTGATCAGAGACGGACCTGACCTTTACGGCATTAGCTTGCGGCGACGAGTAAAAAAAAGTGGGCGAAAGCAGCGGCGTCGCGCGGGTAGCGTGGCCAAACGGTCTAAGGCGCTGGATTAAGGCTCCAGTCTCTTCGGGGGCGTGGGTTCAAATCCCACCGCTGCCAAGGCGGACGTTTGGAAGACTCTTGTGGCTAAGCAGAAAACTTGGACGCACTTTGCAAAAAAGTCCCACGGCTACATTTATCTCTATCTGTGGGGGTTAAAGAGGGCAGAAAAGGGCCCACGGAGCAGGCAGACATGGGGGTAGCGTGGCCGAGCGGTCTAAGGCGCTGGATTTAGGCTCCAGTCTCTTCGGAGGCGTGGGTTTGAATCCCACCGCTGCCTGCAGCGATTTTAATCAAGGCCGGGAGGCCCTCTAAGCCGCTTGGGAGCAGGTTTGTTTCACACAAACAGGATTAGGCTGCAGCTACTCTGCAAAGTCAGCATTGGGGAGGCCTTTGCGCCTGTAGAAGTGACCTGGGAAACGCAGCCCCGACAAGGTAGCGTGGCCGAGCGGTCTAAGGCGCTGGATTAAGGCTCCAGTCTCTTCGGGGGCGTGGGTTCGAATCCCACCGCTGCCAATGCGGTCTTTTGGAAGGCTCTTGAGGCTGCTATGCCCGAGGGAAGCCACTGGAGGAGCGACGCTGCGTACTCATCCAAACTCAGCCGTTTTTGCTTTCCTCGCTTTTTAGCAAAGTCAGTAGTGGAATCTTGTTCCGGCATTTGCTCCATCCTAACAGAGGCACGCCAATAATTAACAATCATAGTAGAGGTACTATAAATGAAAACAAGTCTACGAATTTGAAAAATATAATAGCGAAAATCAAAGAGTAGCCTACAAGAATGGAGACAGCCAATGTCGCTCATGGAAAGTTTTGGGTAAAATAACAGCTGCCTGATCATTTTGAGTTTAAATTCAACACAGCTGGCTGGCTTTTTTCAAAAAAGCCCCAAAGGCCTTGATTAGCGGATTCGGGTGTGCTTGATCAGAGACGGACCTGACCTTTACGGCAGCGAATTTCAAGGCATTAGTTTGTGGCGACGAGTAAAAAAAAGTGGGCGAAAGCAGCGGCGTCGCAGCGTCGCGCGGGTAGCGTGGCCGAGCGGTCTAAGGCGCTGGATTAAGGCTCCAGTCTCTTCGGGGGCGTGGGTTCGAATCCCACCGCTGCCAATGCGGTCTTTTGGAAGGCTCTTGAGGCTGCTATGCCCGAGGGAAGCCACTGGAGAAGCGACGCTGCGTACTCATCCAAACTCAGCCGTTTTTGCTTTCCTCGCTTTTTAGCAAAGTCAGTAGTGGAATCTTGTCCCGGCATTTGCTCCATCCTAACAGAGGCACGCCAATAATTAACAATCATAGTAGAGGTACTATAAATGAAAAACAAGTCTACGAATTTGAAAAATATAATAGCGAAAATCAAAGAGTAGCCTACAAGAATGAAGACAGCCAATGTCGCTCATGGAAAGTTTTGGGTAAAATAACAGCTGCCTGATCATTTTGAGTTTAAATTCAACACAGCTGGCTGGCTTTTTTCAAAAAAGCCCCAAAGGCCTTGAATAGCGGATTCGGGTGTGCTTGATCAGAGACGGACCTGACCTTTACGGCATTAGCTTGCGGCGACGAGTAAAAAAAAGTGGGCGAAAGCAGCGGCGTCATAGCGTCGCGTGGGTAGCGTGGCCGAGCGGTCTAAGGCGCTGGATTAAGGCTCCAGTCTCTTCGGGGGCGTGGGTTCAAATCCCACCGCTGCCAAGGCGGACGTTTGGAAGACTCTTGTGGCTAAGCAGAAAACTTGGACGTGCTTTGCAAAGAAGTCCCACGGCTACCTTTATCTCTATCTGTGGGGGTTAAAGAGGGCAGAAAAGGGCCCATGGAGCAGGCAGACATGGGGGTAGCGTGGCCGAGCGGTGTAAGGCGCTGGATTAAGGCTCCAGTCTCTTCGGGGGTGTGGGTTCGAATCCCACCGCTGCCAAGGCGGTCTTTTGGAAGGCTCTTGAGGCTGCTATGCCCGAGGGAAGTCACTGGAGAAGCGACGCTGCGTACTCATCCAAACTCAGCCGTCCTCGCTTTTTAGCAAAGTCAGTAGTGGAATCTTGTTCCGGCATTTGCTCCATCCTAACAGAGGCACGCCAATAATTAACAATCATAGTAGAGGTACTATAAATGAAAAACAAGTCTACGAATTTGAAAAATATAATAGCGAAAATCAAAGAGTAGCCTACAAGAATGGAGACAGCCAATGTCGCTCATGGAAAGTTTTGGGTAAAATAACAGCTGCCTGATCATTTTGAGTTTAAATTCAACACAGCTGGCTGGCTTTTTTCAAAAAAGCCCCAAAGGCCTTGATTAGCGGATTCGGGTGTGCTTGATCAGAGACGGACCTGACCTTTACGGCATTAGCTTGCGGCGACGAGTAAAAAAAAGTGGGCGAAAGCAGCGGCGTCGCAGCGTCGCGCGGGTAGCGTGGCCAAACGGTCTAAGGCGCTGGATTAAGGCTCCAGTCTCTTCGGGGGCGTGGGTTCAAATCCCACCGCTGCCAAGGCGGACGTTTGGAAGACTCTTGTGGCTAAGCAGAAAACTTGGACGCACTTTGCAAAAAAGTCCCACGGCTACATTTATCTCTATCTGTGGGGGTTAAAGAGGGCAGAAAAGGGCCCACGGAGCAGGCAGACATGGGGGTAGCGTGGCCGAGCGGTCTAAGGCGCTGGATTTAGGCTCCAGTCTCTTCGGAGGCGTGGGTTTGAATCCCACCGCTGCCTGCAGCGATTTTAATCAAGGCCGGGAGGCCCTCTAAGCCGCTTGGGAGCAGGTTTGTTTCACGCAAACAGGATTAGGCTGCAGCTACTCTGCAAAGTCAGCATTGGGGAGGCCTTTGCGCCTGTAGAAGTGACCTGGGAAACGCAGCCCTGACAAGGTAGCGTGGCCGAGCGGTCTAAGGCGCTGGATTAAGGCTCCAGTCTCTTCGGGGGCGTGGGTTCGAATCCCACCGCTGCCAATGCGGTCTTTTGGAAGGCTCTTGAGGCTGCTATGCCCGAGGGAAGCCACTGGAGAAGCGACGCTGCGTACTCATCCAAACTCAGCCGTTTTTGCTTTCCTCGCTTTTTAGCAAAGTCAGTAGTGGAATCTTGTTCCGGCATTTGCTCCATCCTAACAGAGGCACGCCAATAATTAACAATCATAGTAGAGGTACTAT
>CM065136.1:26196990-26199490 GCA_033026305.1 Cirrhinus molitorella | reverse complement strand
GGAGACAGCCAATGTCGCTCATAGAAAGTTTTGGGTAAAATAACAGCTGCCTGATCATTTTGAGTTTAAATTCAACACAGCTGGCTGGCTTTTTTCAAAAAAGCCCCAAAGGCCTTGATTAGCGGATTCGGGTGTGCTTGATCAGAGACGGACCTGACCTTTACGGCAGCGAATTTCAAGGCATTAGTTTGTGGCGACGAGTAAAAAAAAGTGGGCGAAAGCAGCGGCGTCGCAGCGTCGCGCGGGTAGCGTGGCCGAGCGGTCTAAGGCGCTGGATTAAGGCTCCAGTCTCTTCGGGGGCGTGGGTTCGAATCCCACCGCTGCCAATGCGGTCTTTTGGAAGGCTCTTGAGGCTGCTATGCCCGAGGGAAGCCACTGGAGAAGCGACGCTGCGTACTCATCCAAACTCAGCCGTTTTTGCTTTCCTCGCTTTTTAGCAAAGTCAGTAGTGGAATCTTGTCCCGGCATTTGCTCCATCCTAACAGAGGCACGCCAATAATTAACAATCATAGTAGTGGTACTATAAATGAAAAACAAGTCTACGAATTTGAAAAATATAATAGCGAAAATCAAAGAGTAGCCTACAAGAATGGAGACAGCCAATGTCGCTCATGGAAAGTTTTGGGTAAAATAACAGCTGCCTGATCATTTTGAGTTTAAATTCAACACAGCTGGCTGGCTTTTTTCAAAAAAGCCCCAAAGGCCTTGAATAGCGGATTCGGGTGTGCTTGATCAGAGACGGACCTGACCTTTACGGCATTAGCTTGCGGCGACGAGTAAAAAAAAGTGGGCGAAAGCAGCGGCGTCGCAGCGTCGCGTGGGTAGCGTGGCCGAGCGGTCTAAGGCGCTGGATTAAGGCTCCAGTCTCTTCGGGGGCGTGGGTTCAAATCCCACCGCTGCCAAGGCGGACATTTGGAAGACTCTTGTGGCTAAGCAGAAAACTTGGACGCGCTTTGCAAAGAAGTCCCACGGCTACCTTTATCTCTATCTGTGGGGGTTAAAGAGGGCAGAAAAGGGCCCACGGAGCAGGCAGAAATGGGGTAGCGTGGCCGAGTGGTCTAAGGCGCTGGATTTAGGCTCCAGTCTCTTCGGAGGCGTGGGTTCGAATCCCACCGCTGCCAGCAGTGATTTTAATCAAGGCCGGGAGGCCCTCTAAGCCGCTTGGGTAGCTGCAGCTACTCTGCAAAGTCAGCATTGGGGAGGCCTTTGCGCCTGTAGAAGTGACCTGGGAAACGCAGCCCCAACAAGGTAGCGTGGCCGAGCGGTCTAAGGCGCTGGATTAAGGCTCCAGTCTCTTCCGGGGCGTGGGTTCGAATCCCACCGCTGCCAATGCGGTCTTTTGGAAGGCTCTTGAGGCTGCTATGCCCGAGGGAAGCCACTGGAGAAGCGACGCTGCGTACTCATCCAAACTCAGCCGTTTTTGCTTTCCTCGCCTTTTAGCAAAGTCAGTAGTGGAATCTTGTTCCGGCATTTGCTCCATCCTAACAGAGGCACGCCAATAATTAACAATCATAGTAGAGGTACTATAAATGAAAACAAGTCTACGAATTTGAAAAATATAATAGCGAAAATCAAAGAGTAGCCTACAAGAATGGAGACAGCCAATGTCGCTCATGGAAAGTTTTGGGTAAAATAACAGCTGCCTGATCATTTTCAGTTTAAATTCAACACAGCTGGCTGGCTTTTTTCAAAAAAGCCCCAAAGGCCTTGATTAGCGGATTCGGGTGTGCTTGATCAGAGACGGACCTGACCTTTACGGCAGCGAATTTCAAGGCATTAGTTTGTGGCGACGAGTATAAAAAAGTGGGCGAAAGCAGCGGCATCGCAGCATCGCGCGGGTAGCGTGGCCGAGCGGTCTAAGGCGCTGGATTAAGGCTCCAGTCTCTTCGGGGGCGTGGGTTCGAATCCCACCGCTGCCAATGCGGTCTTTTGGAAGGCTCTTGAGGCTGCTATGCCCGAGGGAAGCCACTGGAGAAGCGACGCTGCGTACTCATCCAAACTCAGCCGTTTTTGCTTTCCTCGCTTTTTAGCAAAGTCAGTAGTGGAATCTTGTCCCGGCATTTGCTCCATCCTAACAGAGGCACGCCAATAATTAACAATCATAGTAGAGGTACTATAAATGAAAAACAAGTCTACGAATTTGAAAAATATAATAGCGAAAATCAAAGAGTAGCCTACAAGAATGGAGACAGCCAATGTCGCTCATGGAAAGTTTTGGGTAAAATAACAGCTGCCTGATCATTTTGAGTTTAAATTCAACACAGCTGGCTGGCTTTTTTCAAAAAAGCCCCAAAGGCCTTGAATAGCGGATTCGGGTGTGCTTGATCAGAGACGGACCTGACCTTTACGGCATTAGCTTGCGGCGACGAGTAAAAAAAAGTGGGCGAAAGCAGCGGCGTCGCAGCGTCGCGTGGGTAGCGTGGCCGAGCGGTCTAAGGCGCTGGATTAAGGCTCCAGTCTCTTCGGGGGCGTGGGTTCAAATCCCACCGCTGCCAAGGCG
>CM065136.1:26184490-26186990 GCA_033026305.1 Cirrhinus molitorella | reverse complement strand
CATGGGGTAGCGTGGCCGAGTGGTCTAAGGCGCTGGATTTAGGCTCCAGTCTCTTCGGAGGCGTGGGTTCGAATCCCACCGCTGCCAGCAGCGATTTTAATCAAGGCCGGGAGGCCCTCTAAGCCGCTTGGGAGCAGGTTTGTTTCATGCAAACAGGATTAGGCTGCAGCTACTCTGCAAAGTCAGCATTGGGGAGGCCTTTGCGCCTGTAGAAGTGACCTGGGAAACGCAGCCCCGACAAGGTAGCGTGGCCGAGCGGTCTAAGGCGCTGGATTAAGGCTCCAGTCTCTTCGGGGGCGTGGGTTCGAATCCCACTGCTGCCAAGGCGGTCTTTTGGAAGGCTCTTGAGGCTGCTATGCCCGAGGGAAGTCACTGGAGAAGCGACGCTGCGTACTCATCCAAACTCAGCCGTCCTCGCTTTTTAGCAAAGTCAGTAGTGGAATCTTGTCCCGGCATTTGCTCCATCCTAACAGAGGCACGCCAATAATTAACAATCATAGTAGAGGTACTATAAATGAAAAACAAGTCTACGAATTTGAAAAATATAATAGCGAAAATCAAAGAGTAGCCTACAAGAATGGAGACAGCCAATGTCGCTCATGGAAAGTTTTGGGTAAAATAAAAGCTGCCTGATCATTTTGAGTTTAAATTCAACACAGCTGGCTGGCTTTTTTCAAAAAAGCCCCAAAGGCCTTGATTAGCGGATTCGGGTGTGCTTGATCAGAGACGGACCTGACCTTTACGGCATTAGCTTGCGGCGACGAGTTAAAAAAAGTGGGCGAAAGCAGCGGCGTCGCAGCGTCGCGCGGGTAGCGTGGCCGAGCGGTCTAAGGCGCTGGATTAAGGCTCCAGTCTCTTCGGGGGCGTGGGTTCAAATCCCACCACTGCCAAGGCGGACGTTTGGAAGACTCTTGTGGCTAAGCAGAAAACTTGGACGCGCTTTGCAAAAAAGTCCCACGGCTACATTTATCTCTATCTGTGGGGGTTAAAGAGGGCAGAAAAGGGCCCACGGAGCAGGCAGACATGGGGTAGCGTGGCCGAGTGGTCTAAGGCGCTGGATTTAGGCTCCAGTCTCTTCGGAGGCGTGGGTTCGAACCAGCAGCGATTTTAATCAAGGCCGGGAGGCCCTCTAAGCCGCTTGGGAGCAGGTTTGTTTCACGCAAACAGGATTAGGCTGCAGCTACTCTGCAAAGTCAGCATTGGGGAGGCCTTTGCGCCTGTAGAAGTGACCTGGGAAACGCAGCCCCGACAAGGTAGCGTGGCCGAGCGGTCTAAGGCGCTGGATTAAGGCTCCAGTCTCTTCGGGGGCGTGGGTTCGAATCCCACCGCTGCCAAGGCGGTCTTTTGGAAGGCTCTTGAGGCTGCTATGCCCGAGGGAAGTCACTGGAGAAGCGACGCTGCGTACTCATCCAAACTCAGCCGTTTTTGCTTTCCTCGCTTTTTAGCAAAGTCAGTAGTGGAATCTTGTCCCGGCATTTGCTCCATCCTAACAGAGGCACGCCAATAATTAACAATCATAGTAGAGGTACTATAAATGAAAAACAAGTCTACGAATTTGAAAAATATAATAGCGAAAATCAAAGAGTAGCCTACAAGAATGGAGACAGCCAATGTCGCTCATAGAAAGTTTTGGGTAAAATAACAGCTGCCTGATCATTTTGAGTTTAAATTCAACACAGCTGGCTGGCTTTTTTCAAAAAAGCCCCAAAGGCCTTGATTAGCGGATTCGGGTGTGCTTGATCAGAGACGGACCTGACCTTTACGGCAGCGAATTTCAAGGCATTAGTTTGTGGCGACGAGTAAAAAAAAGTGGCCGAAAGCAGCGGCGTCGCAGCGTCGCGCGGGTAGCGTGGCCGAGCGGTCTAAGGCGCTGGATTAAGGCTCCAGTCTCTTCGGGGGCGTGGGTTCGAATCCCACCGCTGCCAATGCGGTCTTTTGGAAGGCTCTTGAGGCTGCTATGCCCGAGGGAAGCCACTGGAGAAGCGACGCTGCGTACTCATCCAAACTCAGCCGTTTTTGCTTTCCTCGCTTTTTAGCAAAGTCAGTAGTGGAATCTTGTCCCGGTATTTGCTCCATCCTAACAGAGGCACGCCAATAATTAACAATCATAGTAGAGGTACTATAAATGAAAAACAAGTCTACGAATTTGAAAAATATAATAGCGAAAATCAAAGAGTAGCCTACAAGAATGGAGACAGCCAATGTCGCTCATGGAAAGTTTTGGGTAAAATAACAGCTGCCTGATCATTTTGAGTTTAAATTCAACACAGCTGGCTGGCTTTTTTCAAAAAAGCCCCAAAGGCCTTGAATAGCGGATTCGGGTGTGCTTGATCAGAGACGGACCTGACCTTTACGGCATTAGCTTGCGGCGACGAGTAAAAAAAAGTGGGCGAAAGCAGCGGCGTCGCAGCGTCGCGTGGGTAGCGTGGCCGAGCGGTCTAAGGCGCTGGATTAAGGCTCCAGTCTCTTCGGGGGCGTGGGTTCAAATCCCACCGCTGCC
>CM065136.1:25906990-26154490 GCA_033026305.1 Cirrhinus molitorella | reverse complement strand
GCGCTGGATTTAGGCTCCAGTCCCTTCGGGGGCGTGGGTTTTAAATTCAACACAGCTGGCTGGCTTTTTCAAAAAATCCCCAAAGGCCTTGATTAGCGGATTCGGGTGTGCTTGATCAGAGACGGACCTGACCTTTATGGTAGCAAATTTTGGCTGAGCGGTCTAAGGCGCTGGATTAAGGCTCCAGTCTCTTTGGCGCCGTGGGTTCAAATCCCACCGCTTCCACGGTGGGATTCTATTTGTGAGGAATCACTTGCAGAAAAGGCCTCATGAATGAATGGAAGCCTACCTGGGTTGTTTGGTGGAAATACAAGTTAGTGGTGACGTGGCATGTTGCCAATATGTTAACCCATACTCAATATTTGTGCTCTGCCGTTTATCTAATCCAAATGAAGACACACAGCTGTGAGTAGTGAATCACACTCACACAAACACACTGTGAACACACACCCAGAGCAGAAATACAAGAATGAGCTTTTATGTTTTTTTTTTAACCACTATAAATATATCTTACAGTAGATGACCTGCACATTAAAAGTTTAATGCCAGTGAATATTATATGAACTTAATAATATATTAAATATATGCCTGCAACACAATGCAATTTAAGTTTATATTTTTTTTGCAGCTTATTTTATTATCATTCATTCATTCATTCATTCATTCATTCATTCTTTCTTTCTTTCATTTGCTTTTAATTTATCATACCACAGCTGTATTTGTCCTATTCTCTGGGGGGTTTTAGACAAAGGTTTTAACTCTGTGTTACTGTAAGTGTTGTTTATGACCAAGAGAGGGAGCCCCAAGCTTGTTGTTACATATGTTGATTTATGGTTGCGTGAATGTTAGATATATTGACATCAAATTTTAAGTTTAGTTAAAAAATGCCCACTTGAAGTGGGTGCTTAAAAAGAATATTAAGGCTGGATATCAATGATGTTATGCCAAGAGTAAATGTAACAAATTTACATTACAGCATTGCCCATTAATACATGTTCATGTATTTATATAAATCATTGTGTGCCATTAATCCTTAATCACAAAGTATTTTTAAAACATACATGGGGCATCTCAGTAACCTTAAGGAACCTGTGCGCCACCCTGCCAAGTTCTTTGTTTGCCTTTTCTAAAACCATCATGGGAAAGTGTTACCCTTATGCTGAAAGGGCAACAAGACAAAACTGTTTACTTTACATAGCAGCAAATCATTTGTATAGTGGAAGTATGGTTGTAGAAGTGAGATATAAATTTTCCACCCAAACATTTTCATCATGACTCATTGTATGTGCAACACTTCATGTGAAGACCTTATGTTCCTGAATTTAAGCGTATTGTTTCCAGCGATAAACTAGATATTATGAGAGTAGCTAAAAATTGAGTCCATTGTTCAGTAGTAAACGTGAAAAGAAATGTCTTTATGGACCTTGCTTTGTGCACTGCAGCACAGTCATGCTGGAATAAAAAAAGGCCTTCCTCAAACTGTTCCCACAAAGAAGGAAGCATAAAATTTTCCAAAAGGCCTAATGCTGAAGCATTATGATCTCCCTTCACTGGAAGTCAGGGGCCTAGCCCAACCCCTGAAAAACAGCCCCATATCCCTCCTTTACCAAACTTCACAGTTGGCACAATGCAGTCTGTCAGGTAAAATTCTTCTGGCATCGACCAAACCCAGACTCACTCTTCAGACATCCAAACAAAGGATGATTTGTCACTCTACAGAACAAGTTCAGTGTCGGTGTGCTTTACACCACTGCATTCATCGCTTGGCATATAGGCCTACTTGGTGATGTGAGGCTTGTATGCAGCTGCTTCCTCATAGAAACTTATTCCATGAAGCTCCTGCTGTGAAGTTTTTTTGCAGATATTAAAGCCAGTGGAACTCTTTAGCTATGGAGTCAGCAGGCCGTTGGCTTCGTGACTTTATGTGGTCCTCCACTTTGTGGCTGACTTGCTGCTGTTCCTAAATGGTTCCACTTTCTAGTAATACCACTTGTAATTCACTGAGCTCTTCAGAACCCATTTTTAGCTGCAGCTAAAAAGATTGAAATGATTAACTGACAGCATGATGTCAGTAGTGCATGACTTGTACTGAACCTGGAACATTTTAATAGTAAAGAAAACACTTCTATAGCACCTTAACTTCATAGTTACCACTCACAGAACAGTGAAGTCGGGTCACCATGTCAAGACTGCCATCACTGAATCAGAATGAGGTAAGGGCTGGATTGCATTTCCTTTTCGTGTGAGATGATTGAATTTGAATGATGAGAAATACACTCTACTTTAATCCACTTCCAGATCAGTCTGAAGTGCTTTGATCTGCTTTTAGCCTGGAGCCTAAATGTGGTTTGTTGGATAAAAAGATCGGGCTCAGGTTCAATTATTATATATTTATGGATATTTTTAGCTCATTTTTTCCTCTACCTCTCTCTCAGGCAAGAATTGTAAGTCCAATAACTTGGAAATATAATATCACAACTCTCCTCAACAAGCCACATGATTCAACCTTATTCATGTCCATAGCTACATGCCAAAGTTTAAAGCTTAGGGCTAAAGATTTTCTAAAATCACTACTCTGAACTATGTGTAATGTGTCGACTAACATTGATTTTCTCTTATATATTATATATATATTTGAAATTAATCTCAAATGTGTAATTACACAACATAAATGCTTCTTTTTACATTTGACGTACACATTTTAAAGACAATAATTGTAATTATGTAATTACACATAAAAATTTACTCTATTCCTACTTAAGGGTATAAAGCACATTTTCGTTTTCAAATTTAATCAATTTAACTTACTTATATTTTTATTTATTTGCAATTAACATGCAGTTATATGTCCGTACGTATTACATTAACGGAAGAATATTTAGGATTTTTTTTTTTAATTAAAATATTCAAACACTACTAGAACAGTGTTATATATTTTGCTGACTTCTGTACTTACATTATCCCAAATGTTTCCAAGAAAGTTTAAATCCAGAGAAATAAGCAATTTTAACTAGTGTAATGGACAGTGTCATTGTGTTGCCTGCCAATGACATTATATTCCCTTGATTTTCCCATTTTTATTTTGTAGAAAACATGGAAACCCCCAAAAATAATTTAATATGTTATGCATTTTATTAGACAGGTGACAAATGCACAGTAACAAATGCATTACAACAGAACTTTCAACACGGTCAAACGTATCTGATAAAATAGCTTTGCTTTTCCTACACACACGACCGGAAGAAGCGGAAGCAATTGACAGTGGCTTAAAAAAGCTGCTTCTTTCAAGCCATGTATGGATTGCATCGGCTGTAGAGATGAAGACAGCAACTCCTATGACTGCACACTCTATCAAGGCATCATCAAACTACACCTTTGGTTGGTTGTTTGTTTTGAATATGCGCCCTCTAGCAATGAAAACCTACATATTGATCCTTTAAGTTTGAACTTATTTATAATCTTTAAAGAGCAGGTCATACAAGTTTTCGAAAAATATATTTTTTGCAGTTTGTAACATAGTTTGTAATTTGTAATTATGTACATGTAATAGGCAGCTACTGTTACACATATGTAACAGACCGAGTCTGTTACATAGCTAGCTACTTATCTATACTGTACACCTTATCCAGCTGCACCTTAGTTTGATTTAACCCACCAGTACACAGCTTAAATACATGTAATACCTTTCTAATTACATTTAAATTACAGAATATTACACAGGCATAAGCTACTTAAAATAAAGTGTATCAAGATTGTACTTAAGAGTACAAGTAGCTGTGTAACAGACTCGGTCTGTTACGTATGTGGAACAATAGCTGCCTATTACATCTACATAATTACAATCTGTAGGTACAGGCTGATCCATAACTAAGTTACATGGCAAGAACATTTTGTTTCATGTAAGTACCATGGCTACTACTAAGTACTTAATTAGGTAATTACTTTGTATTATAGACACCTTAAAATAAAGTGTTACCGCACAATCCTTGCCTGCCCGCGAAATACAAACACACTGACCTGCCCACACACACTTCCGCTGGTTAGTCTGTTTACATCATCGAGAAGATGCTGTGTTCTGCACAGTGAAAGCAAGTGTGTTTTGTTTTCATATGCCGAAAGATGATGATGATGTTCAATGATGAATTCAAATCTTTTGTTGTGTGCTCGTCATTTTACCGAGGACTGCTTTTCTAATATTGGCGAGTTCAGTGCAGGATTTGGTAAACGCTTCAAAGATAAGTCCGTACCTTCTTTGTTTGGACCAACAAGTGTTGCCGAACCACAACCTGTAAATATGATTAATACGTTTTCAATTGAGCGCTCAAAATATTATGTTTTTTGTGCTAATATGTGATGTATACCTAGTGCAGCTTTAGATTTCCAAGTAAACCATGATATTACTGTCTTACTGAAATGTGACCCTGGACCACAAAACCAGTCTTAAGTCGCTGGGGTATATTTGTAGCAATAGCCAAAAAAACATTGTATGGGTCAAAATTATCAAAAATATTTTATGCCAAAAATCATTAGGATATTAAGTAAAGATCATGTTCCATGAAGATATTTTGTAAATTTCGTACCATAAATGTATCAACTTAATTTTTGATTAGTAATATGCATTGCTAAGAACTTCATTTGGACAACTTTAAAGGTGATTTTCTCAATATTTGTATTTTTTTGCATCCTCAGATTGCAGATTTCAAATAGTTGTATTTCAGCCAAATATTGTCTGATTCTAACAAACCATACATCAATGGAAAGCTTATTTATTCAACTTTCAGAAGATATATAAATCTCAATTTTGAAAAATTGACACTTAAGACTGGTTTCGTGGTCCAGGGTCACAAATAGTTCTAATAATTCGTTGTCAAAACACTATTTTCTAAGAATGTGTACATTAATGTAGACTGTCGTTGTTCTAATTATTTTGTTTAATAATAAAGAATGTAGACATATTTTGTTCTACAAACTGTATTGTTTCATTAGTTAGTCACGTTAGCACTTGGCTAACCTCCATTATTGTTTTGTGAAGTGTTTTCAGTTAAGCAGACAAACTTTAGCTGTGGGCATGATTTGCTTGCATTGAAAACAGAAAGACCAATGACAACAGACTTGGCCAGCTGACCAATCAAAGCAGAGCAGGCTTATGGACGGGTTTACAGACTTTAAGCTCAGAACTGCTTCGAACTTATCATTTACAAATCACTGCAGGATGATTATAATATTAAATGTATATTCTGATAAAATTACCATTTTCTCTGACCTTAGACCCCGACCTGTTGTAGGGTACTCCAATACAATATTACAACATTTTAAAATACCATATGTTCTTTAAAGTATATTATTAATGTAAAAAGTGCTCTTTTGAAGAGTACAAAACCTGTAACACTATATTGTGCACAGATCTAATATGTGTAAATTCTGGCCTGAAGGTTTTGGCTTATCACAATGTATGCAAGGTCATGCAGTGAGTACAACACAATCTTCTATAGATTAAGCAGCCCCAGTATGACTGACTCACATTTCAAGGGCAAAATACTGGTGTGGCTTAGAATTTTGAAGATGAATTATGTAACAAAACCCACTTGATTTAATTTTTAATATAATATGGTGCAACTTCGACATACATCTTGTTCCTCTTTGTTACAATATCACAGGATAATATGAAAGTATTCCAGACAATCATTTTAGACAGTGCCACAAGCACACACACACACACACACACACACACACACACACACACACACACACACAAACATCTTGTTACATTAAGTCCATAAGTGCTCCAGCAAGCCACAGATCAATCAGAATTAACAGCAACCCACCCACACGCAGGTCATCATTTTAAGTAGCTGTCTGATTTAGTTTGAGTGTGTGAGACAGAGAAACAGAAAGAACACAGGCGAGTGAAATAAATGAAAGATTACTTTCATCAGGCCAAATGCTGCATTCTTTCTGTTGTCTAAACAAAATTACAGGAACTGTAGTAGAAAAATAGCCCCTGGGTTTAGAGGCAAAGCTCAATTAATTTGTTAATATTAAACAATACTGCAATATGCCTGTCAAGCCAGCATGTGGCAGCTATACATTCGCAGTAAGTAAATAATATGAAACAAGTCATGTTTCAGCATAGGGAGGCATCAGTGATCTTTTCACAGATTAACCTTTAAATGTGACTGGACAGACACCACAGGCTTAACATTATTTCACTGAGGAAAAACAACTCAAGCTGTTATAAACAGTGCATGCATTTGCACTCTTTATTAATCTTTATTCTAGCTACACTTTCAAATCTATATATTATTATTTTATGATATGACAAAAAGAATTTTAGAACACACTTGCCAACTGTCATAAATATGGTATAAGCAAACATCAGCTAAAAATATATTAACCATAAATAAAATAACTCTTAAACGCAAGATAGCGGAATTATTGTCATTTGCAACCAGTTATTCTGTTATTTTATCAGACGTTAGGGACCTTATTTGAATTTTGGATTATAATTTAATAATCTAGTCCTTCTAGGATTAGTCAACATTATGACAGGATAACATTAGCAATTTCGTCCAGGAGTAGTTTATTTATAGTTTCAAATATGAATACATATGAAAAATATTTGAATTGAAGTGTCCTGACAAACATTATGAACAGTTTATGGAAGTTAACATACCAAGTCATTTGGAATCACCAGACTAAATTCCTTGTAGCCTCTGATGCTGTGCTGATGTGTGCTGCTGGTTGCGTGGAAACTGATCTCTCTCTCTCTCTCTCTCTCTCTCTCTCTCTCTCATTTTCTGTCGGCGTCTAAACGTGTTCACGGTTCGCGCTGTGTCCGGATCTCCAGCATTTAACCAGTAGGAATATTTGCACAAATGACACTGAAGTCCCTTCTCTACCGCAAACACGCAAAGGTGAATGACGAGAAGAGCAGATCTCAGAAGACAGAGAGGAGAAATGTGAGTCAGTCTTGTATTTGAATGAGAAGTGCAATGAACGCACACTACATTCCAACGCGTTTAAATGAAGCTTTTAGACAGTCTATAGATGTTTGATGGAGGTTTATAATTAAATTGTAAAGTCTTGGTTATATTTGTAATGTTACTTTTTTCTCAGGAGTCACGCATCTAGTCTAGTGAATTAAGAAGAACTATGTATAAGTAAATAAAAGACGCTTGTGACTCTTGTAAAACTCGCAAAACACAAACTGTTACAAACACAAACGCTACAAATAAATCAAACATTTATTTACATATTAAAATGTTTAGGTTGATTTTAGATGCTTTGCTATTTTCTTATATACACTTATTGTTAAAAACAAAATACAAAAAGTGAAAATGTGCAGTTGTTATCATAATGATTGCTTAAACATTGAAGCACAAAGCAAAACATTTCTTACAGTGGAATTGTTTTAATAATTAGTGTGGACAATAGCTGCTGTGTTACATTATGTGTCGAACAGTTCAGTGATATGTGTGGAGACACCAAGGTCATAAAATCTGCTCTTTATTCATACATCACTTTATTTGTCTATTCACCTTTAGACATAGAGTTTGTGCATAATGGTGATTTTGTGTGATTTATGATTATTGGCCATTGATTTCTGTAGATTATTGATTTTTTTTTAAACTCATATAATTGAACAGTACAGGTTGGCAGCAGGGTCTCCGTGTAAACTATCACACACCGCCAGCAGTCAGGAGCGCTCAGACATTGTTTGAAATGAATTATTAAACAAGACTAGAGATGAGGAAGCACAACAGCTTGTAGACTAAGAACTGTTTCCCAAGATTAAGGCTTGCGATGGTTTTATAAGACATAGACTAAACCAAATGATGAGCTGCCTCAAACATATTTTGTATACATCAAATAGCTATTATAACCTAGTTGTTTTTAACCACCATTGTCAGTTCTGTCAACACACACATGCATTTTACATTTTACATTGACACTACAGTTTACTGTACACTGTAAAAGTGAAAATGTGCAGTTACCCTGAAAAGCTATTCCTACTTGATCTGACCCTGAAATTTACTTTGCGTTAATGGAACATGTCATTCAATCTTGTTAAATAAAGTTTAGATACAATTTGAATATTACCGCTTTTGTGAAATATTACCATTAAAAAAAGGGTTTTACAGTCCCCTACTGCAGAGTACATTTTCAGTATTTAAAGAGTCGACATGATTTTAAATGGTGAAACATGGCTCTTTTGAAGAATCCATTAGCCTAGTATAGACAAAACTGTTGTTAAAACATGTCCGTTAGCATCCATTTAACTGCAGCTCTTAATGTTAGAGCTCTGACTCTGGACACTGTCTCATCCTATAATGCTCACATTCTGCATGAGCATCAAGAATAACTGTTTAATAAAATGACAAAGTGGCAATATCAGGCCAATTATCATCTCAGTCAAGTTCTATCTAATGACATGTCATTCAGTACAGTCCAGTTTAGCTCTGTCAAAGCTTCTTTCCTCCTTTCCCATCCCTACTCTAATGCATTTTTCATTCTCTTCACCATTTTTTGTATTCTTTTTTGAGACGCTGGACACAAATCTTATGGCAGTTCACTGAAAAGTCATAGCAGTACAAGTCAGGAGTTCCTGAAGAAAAAAAAATCTGTGTCCAAGGCTGATCAGACAAATGACATGCATTTCCATGCTTATTCAAGATTTTTGGTGATTTTTGGTTTAATTAGGGCTGTAAAAGTAAGTAAAAATTGTCATGTGATAAATCATATCAAGTATGTGTTTCTGTCACTGTTTTATTTTCCTTTTCCAGTCTAAACGGGTTTGTTAGCCTTTTATTGCAGGGGCAGGGTCACATCGGTTTTCTCCCCCAAAATGTTCTGTCCTGAACCTTTTAACCTCATTTTTCATCCTTCTCCTCTTTCTTCTCTTCTGTAATGTAAGACTTGCTCCTCAGATTCTCTTGTTTCCTCTCTTGTTCTCTCTGTTGAATCATGTAAACATCCTGTGTGGTTTCTCCTCACCCCCTGCACGCTTCCCTCTCATGTCTTGTTTCAACCTTTATTCTGCCCATCTCAGTCCATTGAGCTGCTATTGAGCTGTCATTGATTTTTTTCCTGTCTCTCACAGTTGTATTTCTCTGCGGATCTGTGTTTTAGGTCTTTGTTGTCCTCATCTTTCACTGTCTGTCTGTCTCTCCTTATGTGTCCGGCACACAATATCACTTGCGAAAATGTCATGACAGAACCCTGTTGTGTATTCATGAGTGGTACAGCTTTTCCAGAGGGGTTTGTGACTCTTATCTAACCTATCTTCCATCACTTTGCTCATCCTTAGGTCACCCTTCCACACTTCAATAAAGAAAACTTTCTGGTACAGCAAGGCTAAAATCGCTTTTCGTTTAAACCTGGGTATATAACTGTCTTGGTTTGGTTTTTGGCAAGGGAAGACTTTGGTCACTGAAGCATGAAAACTGAGCTAATGTCTTCCTTTCTCCCTCTCTCTCTTTCTCTCTCCCTTCTTCAGACTTCAGTTAAGGATCTATCTGCCTGGCATTTCAGCTGCTCTTGTAGTCTAGAACGTCTTATTTCCCCCTCCCTTCAACAAACAGTCCCTCCTTTAGGAGACTCCCACTCGTTATGTGATACTAAGAGGTACTTAGAGATCGATTTCATTTTTAATCTGCGTAAGTGGACAGTGGCGGGTCCACTGCCATTTGTCAACTACAAACTCAGTGACTTTTGGTATTGGAGAATTCAGAATTATTAGTAATAAGAGGTGATGCAATACATAAATAGAGAACCAGTGATTTTTATATTAGTGGAATATGCAGGCTTGTGCAGAGTTGAAATCAGTTTTACACTTTATTGGTTAAGGCTGGAAATTATTGCAGCCAACCAAGGCAGCTGCCTTCTAGAGCATGTTGCCCTGAAGATTTGTAAGAGGATAGCCACTTCTTATATGCTGCTGATATATTAATGAGCTAAGGTGGAAAGCTATTTTTAGAAGGTTGGACAAAATAAATAAAAAAATGTGAATTATAAAACAAGTTGTTGTTTGTTGTTACTTCCACTTCAGACAGAACGAGCTGCGTCTTAAGTGAAACTATTATTATGGATTACTGACCACAACATTGGCGGGATTAAATATCCAAAATGGCAACCACAGTTCGAATAGCAGGCAGTGTTCCTTACCTTGCCCTCTCTTGTACTGTACATCATTTGGGCTGCTGTCTTTTCCATCTGCAATATTTAGAATGACCAGTGTTTGTGTTAAGGCTAATTAAGCTAAATATAAGCATTTAAATTAAGATTTATCTGGGCAATTTATCAAAGCCAGATTTAGCCCAGAATAAAAGAGCATATGTTGTACTTTGCAAATGTCAATCTGGAAAAAAAAAATCTGTCCCAAATTAATCTGATATGTCTTTGGAGACTGTGGATTTTTGATAGAAGAGAAGTGATTGAAGGGATAGATGCATTGTTTTAAAAAGTGCCAGTTGTGAATCCATGGCAGTCCACTCTTACAGCTCAATGCTTTTACCACAACATGCACTGTATCATGTACACTAGGCAATTCCAGAGGAAGGCAAGGAATCATCTGCCTGTCTAAATGTTTAGTATTCTACCTGGGCCTGTATGTCTAGATCATTTGAATATAATATATTACATAATTTTTATATATGAGCAGAAGAAAACTCATATCATAACCATGTAAGTGATCATCATCAAAAACTAGAAGGCAAATGTCTTGTTTACTCTGCTTTTCAGTTCATATTGTATTGAATAAATAAATACATAAATACATTAATAGATAGATAAATAAGAAAAAGCAGATGTCTGGCAACAAAGTATTATAATTGTTTTGTGTAAATGTTCTGCCTATTTAAAAATTATTCTCAAAGAAACATCTTGTTCACATCTTGTTCACATGTCATCTTTTGTCAGTCCTGGATTTAGTTAATGCCTGAGGCAGAGCTGTGAATTAGGCCAGCATGGCAGGGATTTTCTCTGTTATTAACATGAGTGCATATTCTTTGAAGGTTTTTTAATTGTGAGGGCATTGCTTAGTGTGTCTAGCAAAAAGGGTATGAAGCCAGCAGGGAAATAATAATAGGTAAAACCTCACTGCTTTGAGCATCAAGCACACCATTCTCTATCAGTAAATTAAAATTGAAAGGTTACCGCATCAGTCACCTTATTAATTTTAATTTCTGTGCTGTATGTGTTTGTGATACTTGCATATGTATAGTTCTGTGTATATTTATCTGTGTATACTACATATAGACACTGGAAGATATAAAGGATGAAATTAGTAAGAGATTGTGCATTGCTGGAGTTAAACAATGGCATAGCTTCATCAATGGATATTTGTTATGTCAAGACAATAGTATTATAGAGTATTAAAAAGACTGCGAAATATAGCTAAAAATGATCTCTGCATTATTTGTCCTTTTGATATGTTTGATACTGTCTCTCTGTTTGTATGCATTTGCTCTGAAATGGTTTTAAGGTAACTTGTTTTAATTAGAGGAATCAATTTGACCAAATATTTTAATCAGTAAACAAAGTCTTTTCGAAAACCATTCATGCAGTGTGTGATATAGCTGTTTGTGAATGCAAAAGGTCTGCTGAGTTTTAAAGCTGCATAACAACTAAATAATTTGTCTAATGTATTGTCTCTTAAAATAAATAATTGGTTCTGAACTGCAGAAACAAGTCATCAGCAATTCCATTTTCACGTCTTTAACGTATCTATGTAGATCTGTTACGAATTTGTATAATGCCAGTCTGTGGTTTTCATTGGCTGCCTGAAAACAATACTGGTCTAGTTAAACCAGCCCACACCCACATTTTAGTTGGTTTATGTTTGTGACATGTTAAAAAGACACTGTTTTCTGCACCTTGGTCTCATGGCAAAAATGTACCTGTGGGAACCTTTTCGCGAAAATACGTGAAATACATAGCAATAAGCAGAGCTGGGTAGAAACTGATTACATGTAATCTGGATTAAGTAATCAGACTCCAAAAATGAAGTACTTGTAATTAGAGTAAGTTACATTTTAAAGTACTCATAATCAGACTACAGTTACTTTTTTATGGATTACATGATTACATATTATTCATACAATAGCAATAAATTATTCATATTTCATTGATTCCCCCTAATTTTTCTTTTTCATCTTTTACATTTTCCTTTCTAAAATAGACTACTGATTATATACATTCAGAAAGTTTTGTGGACATTCACACATAGACTAGTCATTAGTCAGGTGGTGACACAGCATGTGACCACTGGATTTACAAAATAGTTTTTTATTTGATTTTATTTTTATTTGAATTATCACTCTGTAGGTTTTTTTTTATCATGCATTATTGTGTCTTTGGAAGGCTTTTGTCTTTCATACTCATTAAAATGCAGCGTTATTTCTTATTTACATGCAATGCAGGCATTCCCAAACTTTTTGTCATCTAAACCTTATTCACCAAATATGTTTACTTTAAGTACCCCTGAGATTTTAAAATAAATATTTCAATAATTAGGTTTCACATTTGCATGTTCACCATTTCTTTGATGTTGATTAATGGTCACATGGCATGCAGGTAAATAAAAAATATTTCATCTTTTTTAGTAAGTGTTTTATTTTAATTGTTATTTTAAAACAAAGACTATTGAAACACAATGACGGTTCACCCCTATACTTATCAATGGGAGAAACTGCAATGCGCAATGTGGAGAAATAGTCCCACCTTCTAAATGAAAGAGACAAATTCCCTATAGAAACCTGAGGCTAGCCAATGCGCATGCACAGTAAGAAGTATGTTATGACTGCGTATGCGCATTGGCTGGTCTAGCCTGAAAAATAAGCAGTTTAAACACTATTTGAGCATAAGAATCAACATTCTTGGGACAATTAATTTATTTTTTGTTGCTGATTTGATATGGAATTTAATTGTGAGTTCAGCGAGCAGTTTTTAAGATTTCAGGATTCCCCCATTCATTAAGATAGAACTTGGTCTTGTATGAGCTGCCCGGAGGCGTTGCAAATATATGACCACCAAGTTAGGAGACATTCCTCGAAAAGGACTTTGTTTTAAAATGATTTATTTTATTTTATTTATTTTTTTTATGATTTAATTAATTGTTAGCTTTTCATTAAACCCACAAACCCTCTGCAGTTCCTGTTCGAACCCTAGGATGTTGGGAAACCTTGATGTAATAAAATGTTTAATGCACTTCATGTTGTAAATTACAATGAATGGAACATATTTTCTTACTCTTTGCATTTTTTACACCATTATGCTACAAGATAATCCTATTTAAATCAATGTGATAAACAAGTTAAGTCAAAAGTAATCTAAATGTAATCTGATTATATTACTTAAAATATGTAATGTAACTGAATACACTACTGACTACAATGTAATCATTGTCATGTAATCTGGAATCAATAACTGATTACAGTTTGTAAGTAATCTACCCAGCTCTGCCAATAAGTACATATCACTGCAGTTTCCAAAAGAAATGTCCACTGAGTGGTGCTAAAAGAGTATTCTTCTTTTGTATGTGTCACAGCAGTTTTGACATGAAATGTCCGTTAAGCTCCTCTAATGCTTCATGATATTTAAAAAAAAACCTTACCATCTGCACTACACCTAAACCTACCTGATAGTGTGAACAAAAGCTATTGTGACATGCTGTTTTAGCTTTTTTTTTTTTTTTTTTTGTCTCTCATCTTTCAGCTCTTTCATCATGAGTCATGTTTTTCATAGGATTTCATAGGATTTGTACCCAAGGACAACGTCCAACTCCAACAACTAGTGATTCTCGGCATGGTTGAGCTACCGAGCAAGCTTATTATGTCTGGTGTTCTAACAATTTGTGCTACCCAGTTATGTACACCTACACCTACCCCAACCCCTAAACCCTTACTTCCCTTACAGTAATAAAAATACAGTGTTGGTAACATAATCTGATAGGGTAGCATTATTTGTCAGAACACCAAAAAGGAAACATATGGAGCTGTAATCATAACTGTGAACGAGAACGATTACAAAACACCTAGTGTTCATTCCTGTTGGACACTGCAGTGATATTTACCTACTTGTATGTGTTTTGCGTCTCATGAAAATAGTCCTACAGGTACGTTTTTGTCATGAGACCAGGTAAGTTTTCTGTGGTGTGAAAGCAAATTTTTCTTGTTTGTACTTCCAAAGGATATTGTTGTATATAAAATATTGTTGTTATTTTATATATGCTTCTCGAAATAGATTATCAGCATTATGATTTTTACATATTTTGAAATGTATATTTTAATTAACTGGTTGTATT
This sequence comes from Cirrhinus molitorella, assembly GCA_033026305.1. Taxonomy (NCBI): domain Eukaryota; kingdom Metazoa; phylum Chordata; class Actinopteri; order Cypriniformes; family Cyprinidae; genus Cirrhinus; species Cirrhinus molitorella. Next base: position 26,140,188 of record CM065136.1, on the reverse strand, counting down.
CTTCAATCTTCTAGGCTTGCAAGCTGTTGGGCATTTTGATGTAGGGCACAGCCCCCTGGATGCTTCAGCACTGGTTGTACTCTAAAGGGATTATGCCCACTGTCCCACAATGCTGCTACCCTCAGGTTGGCTGCTTCGGCACTCTGTGGTCATGTGGTTGCTGTTTCACAGCTTAGTGCTGATGACACTGTGTTTCCACCATGCTGCGACATCCTGCTCCAAACGCTGCTACTGTTCAGACAGTGAGGGCTCATTTGGTGGTAAGACAATGCGCTGCAGCAACCTGCATCTTACTGAGATCCCTCAGGACATTCCCAATGACACACGACGCCTTTACCTGGACTACAACCTCCTAACCAGCCTCCCTGCCAATGCCTTTCATGATCTTCCACTGCTAGCTGAACTGGATCTTTCCCATAATGAACTGGCTTTGCTTGAACCTGGAGCCTTTAGAGGCTTGGCAGCCTCTCTACAGTTTCTGGATCTCTCATCCAACCAGCTCACGACGCTGGACCCAGATGCCTTTGAAGGTGTTAGAGCAAGATCCAACCTCACTGGAAACCCCTGGCACTGTGACTGCAGGCTGCAGACAGCCCTTCCACGCCTCGACCTAGAGCCTGTGTCTTTGACTGGCATTATCTGTAAGACATCTGAACCCTCAGACTCTGGAGCCCAAGGTGTGCCTTTCCTGCTGGTCAAAGACCTGGACCTGTGTGTGGTGCTCAAAAAGACCACGGATGTGGCCATGTTGGTGACCATGTTTGGATGGTTTACCATGGTCATCTCCTACTTGGTCTACTATGTGAGACACAATCAGGAAGATGCCAGGCGCCACCTGGAGTATCTCAAGTCTCTGCCCAGCAGGCAGGGCAAGTCTGAGGAGTCTTCCACCATCAGCACTGTGGTATAGTGCTAGCCCAAGTGCTCATGACATGTGGAGGAAGCTTCTCAGGCTGCCAAAATGCAATGGGCACACTGGACAATGGGCTACCTGTCTCTAAAGTTATTTGATCAATTGATAAAACCCATAGAAAAACTGAGAATAACAGCTTTGTATGCCTTGAATCACTGACCACTCACTTCAAGGTACCACTCAGGATTGATCAGTACCCTCCAAAGAAGCAGGAAGAACTTCTGACGCTTTGTGGTCAATGGAGTGCAATGTTAACAACAGGGAAATGTGAAACATATCATCCTAAAACCATCTATAGACACGCACATGGACAGAGATGACTGGAGACAGAAGGAGGGAAATCACAGGGACCATCTAATCCAATTCAGATGAATAATTGATTCAGAAATGGCCAAGCTTGAGGCTCATATTGACTAAGAGGTTTGTCTGCTCTGCATGCTTTTAAAGGAGGCGTTGTCTGCTTTTTTTCATCCAATGGTTCTTTTTTCAGTCAGATCCCCATTTAGCAGGCAACACACGGAGTATAAAGCACTCATCCTACTGGGTATTTACAAAAAGTGCTGGTGTTGTCCCTGCAGGCAACATCAAAATTTTACAGAGCAACACATTCTTGCACGCATCAATGATTTTTCAGGTGTCTCAGTAAACAGTGTACAAACTGTGCAAAAGTAAAAAGCACTGTAGTTTGCTTTGATACTCAGTGGTTAGGTTTTTAGGGGAGCACAGAAAATGGTTAGTTATTTTCTTCATGAATCCTGCAGTGTTAATGACGCTGTGACTTAAAAGAAATAAACAGGTTAGCTTGTTATTTTTGTGATCAGTCACTGTAAGATAAATCACTGTTGTCGTTTCTAGGGAAAACACCCTGAGAAAATGATTGGAAATGTTTCAAAACTTTTATGTTTAAAGATAATGAGATGATGTTGACCACCACATAGTGTGTTTGCCCTGTTAGAGCAGATCCTTGGTATGTCACATCCAATACCGTGTGATTGTTCAGTTTCTTATGTGGAGTGCCAGCAGGAATAATTCAGAATGTCTGCCAAGATAAATCATAAGTTGAAATCCACCTGAATGTTCTGTTTGTGTGATTTAATATCTTCAAAGCTTTACAAGTCAAATGAAGTAAATGTAAATGAAGAAAATAGCATTTTGTTAATCCTTTAGAAAAGGCAGTGAAGGACGTCATGGAATTCATTAGAAAAGTGCACTCTGTTCCAAAACCTAATGAGCTGCCTAGCAAGACATTTTAATGTATCATAGGCGCTCCTGACAGGAAAGCTGTTCCAAATGATAGGCAAGCATAATTTTGTTGGCATCAGGCTATATAGATGGCAGATAGCAAGGCAGCTCACTAGGTAATAACTGTAGTCCAGATGTGGTTGTAAATTGTTTCATAAGCACTAGCACTTTTTATATTAAGAACACTCTACAATAAGGTTATAAACATTAACATTACTTAATGCATTATATATCATGAACAAACAGTGAACAACCAGTTATACAGCATTTAGTGTTACTTTATAAATATACAATGTTACATTTAATTAAAAGTAAAACAAATTTATAAGTATTTGTGGAAATTAAAATGCCCTAAAGGCACTGTATTGTTCAGTTTTTTTTTTCCAACTATTGTGTAAACTAACCATAATGTATACAACCTTATTGTAAAGTGTTAGTAAATTATATTATTAGGTAACAGTTTAGAAAACTGTTTCAGTCATTAATGAATAGCTACACAGGAACAAATTACTAATGCACTATTAACATTTTAGTAACTACTATTAACTTACAAGAAACTCTGATTAACGAATCAGTAAGTAATAGCGATCAATTGAAAGTGGTAGTTCACTATTAGCTAATCAGTAACAGCAATTTTGTTCATATCTCCCGGAGAACTACTAAGAACTACCGTATACAGGTTCATAATTAATGTGAATGATGCAAAATGTATAATTAATTCTAAAGTGAAGATCATGGTAACCCACTAGTAATGACTCAAGTATTACCAAATCCATCAGAATAAATTACTAATTATATGGATCAGTATTCGAAAGTGAAATCATTGTAAGCTTTTGGGGTATATGTAAGGTTTTGGATAGTACTGACTCAAGTTTTCTAAATGACATCCTTCTAAATGAATTGCAAATATTTTGGATCAATATTCTAAAGTGAAGATCATATTAACCCACTAGTAATGACTCTAGTGTTTCCAAATCCATTTGAGGTATTACTATCCAGAACCTTACGAAAACCTCAAAAGTGTACAATGAAAACCAAGTTTAGTCATTACTAGGGAGTTATCATGATCTTCACTTTAGAATAATGATCTAAATAATTAATAATTCCTTATGATGGATTTGGTAATACTTGAGTCATTACTAGTGGGTTACCATTATCTTCACTTTAAAATGAATTATAAATTTAGCATCATTCACATGAACTTTGAACCTGTATATAGTAGTTTTAGTTGTTCTCCGGGAGATATGAAAAAAGTAGCTACTGATTAGCTAAAAGTAATCTACTACTTTTAACTATGCGCTATTACTTACTGATTTGTTGAGTTTCTTGTTAGTTAGTAGTTATTAGAATGTTAATTGTGCATTAGTCTTTTGTTCCTGTAAAGTTATTCAGATTGAGTAGTAATGACAGAACAGTATTATAAAGTGTAACCCAAGTTTTACCCATTATTATTTTCTGACCATTATTATTTTCTGATCTACTGTTTCAGTGTAAGCAACAGAAAATTAATGGATTATGTGGTTTGCTTGGAAGTGTTATCTGTATTAGAGTGCCAACATGGCATTGTTTTATTAGGTCTCTGTGATCACAGGGTGCATTCATCCCATTGATCCTAACATTATTCCAGAATTATATAAATGTCATGCTGAAAATGAAAGATAAACTCTGAGAGGTAAACCTTATTTTCATCTGTAATATATATATATATTTTTTTTACTTTATATATGGATTGTGCACTTTTAGCTTCTTCATTGTCTGGTTTACCAAACAAATGAATAAATAAAATAAATAAATATCAATTACAATAAATCAGACAATGACAATTTGTTCCATTCATCTCATATATTATTTTACATTTTTATATACCACATTGTCTACATTGAATCTTAAAAGCTCAGTGGATTGCAGAGTTTATGGCAAGGTGTCAAAACACACCCATCTTTGATATTAGTAATAAAAACTTGCTTTGATATCTCTTAAAACCCTAAAACATCCATAAAAATGACAAGAACAAACTTACAGCTCAAATAATACTGTTGTACCAGAATAATTAATGTAAGTGATGTTATAAAACTTTGTTTTACATTTACAATTAGCAATTCATCCCATTCTCATGTATTGTAAGTGCAGCACAGTAACATTGGTTGACTGATTGACTGACTGATTTGAAAATGAGTTGAAATGGTTTTTCTATTACCATGGTGTCATTAGTGCTTTTACTGAACCTGAAACATTCCGAAAACACATTGTTTCATTTGTTAATATGAGCTAACAATGCAAAATACAATTTTTAGGCATTAATTAATTACAAGATTTACTAATACATTATTAAAATCAAATGTTGCATTTGGTAATATTATTAAATGGATCTGAGTTATAATTAACTAAGAATTAAAAGTTAACAAAGACTAAATAGTACTATAACAAATATGTTGCTTATAGTTATTGTAAGTTGGAAAGGCAAGGACATGACATGTGGCCAAGTATGGTGACCCATACTCTGAATTTGTGCTCTGCATTTAACTCACCCAAGCGCACACACAGTAATGAACACACACACACACACACACGCAGTAAACAGCCATATTGCTGCGCCTGGGGAGCAGTTAGGGGTTTCGGTGCTAAGGGTTTCACCTAAGTCATGGTATTTAAAGTGGAAGAGAGTGCTGATCATTCACTTCCTCCACCGACAATCTCTCCTGCACCTGATACTCAAACCTGCAATAATAAGTCTGTAATAAGTAATAAGTCTGCCTCTTTAACCATTAGGCCCCAATTGCTACATTAACCAATGGAACCTTATTGTAAAGTGTTACCAATATTAAATGACTTTGGAAAATGTCCATAAAGTGCTAAATATTGGTTGAAAGAGCATATGTATTGCTGCATGTACAATAGGATGTATAATGTGCATACAAAAAGACACAGCCAGTGTCTTTTTAACAAGACATGCCAACTGAACTTTAACATCTTTTTGCACAGCTGCAGGCCTTTATGTATGTAATTGAATGTGTCTGGATGTGATGCTGGCCATCGACATGTTTTAGTTAGATAATGTTTTTATACTACAGCTTAACTGATAGAGCTAATGAGCAACAACAAGGTTATGGGTTAAATTCCCCGGGAAAATAAATATATACTGTTATACTTTGATGGTAATGTGAGTTGCTTTGGATAGAAATGTCTGCCAAACATAAAAAATAATTCCTAAAATGATAATGTACATGAAATTATAAAACACATGAAAACAAAAGCAAACAATCTTAGTGGGTGATCAAAGCTTGTTGTGTGCAACCTTTGAAGTTAAACTGCATCTGAGAGATGCTTTTAATATATGTGTAGCAATCTGATTACAGTTTTTTCAGCTTCTTTTCAGAACTCGACAATTCCTTGACTGATATTAGTTATACTGGAATGAAAATGGATATGATACTCTTGGCATCTATTTGAGATTGCAAATCCTGTCAGAAGAGCCTTGACTGACGTTTCAAATAACCTCTGGAATTACTCCCCAAACATCATTTTAAAAGTGCAATTAATGCTATTAATAATGCATGAAATATTCTGACATGCCAATCAAGTATGAAGACCAGAGGCCTCAGGGGTGACAGCTCTCCTTCTTGATCTGTTTTCCTTGCTGGGGTGCTCTGAGGCAGATTTCCCTGCCTTGGACTGTTGCCCAGAGAACCTTGAGGAATCTTCCTGGCAAATAAAGATGTTCTGAAAGGGTATTCCTATGGGGACTAGAAATTCGAACACGGGAGAAGAAAAACATGACCTAGTCTAGTTGCAGAGCCTGAAATAGTGTGAGTCCCATATTATATGTTGGTGAATTAATGAAAGACCTAAGTATTTGTGCCTCAATTAGAACAGTTAGATATTGGTTCAAAGGGGATCTTAAGGTCAACATTAACTGCTTTTTGCAACTTAATCTCAAGAAGACGATGTTTCTGTCAAACTGACTTTTTAAGCTATTTTTTTTATTATTATTATACTCAATTTTCAGTTATATATATATATATATATATATATAGAAAAAATCACACTATTTATTTGCTTATATTTTAGTTTGAGTAACTAGTTAGTTACTATATAAGGATGAAAATCTAATACATAAAAATGGAATGAAAATTAGATAAAATTAAATTAAATTGATGGTAAAACTTATAAACAGAGAACTTTATTAACAAATATATGATGTAATATTTTTTAAAACAAATGTACATAATTAACTAATACAGTAAATTATGTCTAATTAACCAAGCAGAATAATGAATGTAATTTAGTTTATTGTCTTTTTGTTTAAGCTATGTGACCTTTCAAAAGAGTTACCTACCTCTGCTTCTGTTTCAAATTTGCTGTCCTTTCCATATGATACATACCACATGAATATGTATTTAGAGCTCCTATATATGGTTGGTAATTGTCACAGTGTGGGGTTGAAATAATTTTGTAATAATAGATATTTTTTAAAAAAAGTGCACATCTGTATAGTGTCTATGATTCCTAGAAATTCTAATGTTCTTAGTTCCTCGAGCTGATGTATCATTAATGAACAAATGGCAAATTGAATTGAGTTACATCACACACCAATTATTCATTTTAATTAATTATTTCCCTTCAGTAATCTGGCAGCAGCCCCAGAATACAGAATGTAAATTATATTATTGTTATATCATAAGACAAAAAATGGAATCCCATTGCATTTTTGTGGTAGCCCCTAACACATTTTAATGAGCTAAGAGCTAACAAAAAGTATTGAATCACAAGAGAATTTCCAAAGGCTAAAAATACACATTCAGGCATGATGAAAAGTAAACAAATGAAAATCACAGTCTAAAAACACAGGTATAAGATAATCAGACAGGAGTCAGATGAACCATGACAGACAGGACTATGATTATAGAAAACTGCAGTGGTAATTACATGCAAGACTTGACCAAAAATGTGCAGCGAGTGAATGTGACTATAAATACACAACAACGAAAAATGATGAGCAGGTGTAAGCAATCAAGAAATATTCTTTTAATGAAGTCTTCAGTTTCCATGAGAGATCAGTACTTCTGAAATATAGATGGTAAGACTTTCACTTGCTCACATCTCACTCTCACTCACACATGCCACAATGGACAGAATCATACAACGTGCAAACGCAACCATAATATATTTACACACGATCCATCATAGACAAACTTGTACAGTATCAAGTTGTAGCCAAGAAACATTTGCCCCTGACATTTCAATAGAAGAGTAAATTAAGAGGTCCAGCAGGTGAGATTGTGTGTGTGTGTAGAGGGGGGTTGGTTTAACAGGTAATGTTACAGTCCTCTACCAAACACACACCTGTTGCCTCAGGTTCATTTACATTTCAGACTAGCTCACCTTGCACTTTGGGAGACAGTGTGTGTGTGTGTGTGTGTGTGTGTGTGTGTGTGTATGTGTGTGTACATGGTATTGTCCCTACAAGGATAGTAATACTAGTAATTTTTATCTTGTAAGAACATTTTTGGTCCACATGAGGACAAGAAGCTTATAAAATCATACAGAATGAAGTTTTTGAAAATCAAAAAATTTAGAAGGCTTTCTGTGAGCGGTTGGTTTAGTAGTAGAGTTAGAGATAGAAAATACAGTTTGTACAGAATAAAAACCATTAAGTCTATGGAACGTCCCCATAAAACACGGAAACACAACGTGCGTTGTACAGTGGTAATATCTTGCATGGCATCAGATGATATAAGCATTTTTAATATCTTCATACATTCATAATCATATTACCTTTACATGATACTTCAGGATACTTCATATTTATCGAACTCTCTTGGTTTCTCAATATCTTTTTGCTTAGTTCTGTCTCTGATTCAATAAACAACATTGCCCTCTACAGGTAAGTATTATGTTTACCTTTACTGCATTGTCACAAAACACTTGATAAACGAAGAAAAAGATGAAGAATAGGATGGGGAAACAAGGATTGTGTCCAAACAACAGAACTACAAAGTGACAACAAAGACAATTTCAACAAAAACTGGCAACAGATAACTCATAAAACCTGGACAGCTGGAGCACCAACTTCAACATCTGCCCTTACCAATCACCCGATTGAATATTATTTAAGCTTTAAAGCGAGGGAGTTTATCCACTGTAAACTACTCAGAAATTGTATCTATTCTAAGAAGGTTGTTAGCTGTATTAAATGCAAATAGCGGTAAAACATAAAAAAAAAAAAAATTCCTATTTCCTAGCTGTTCACATTATTCTGTCCAGCCCCGTGTATATATGTAATTCCAAACTGAGCATAGCTTGCGCAGACAGTTTTGAAATATACATTCAGGACACTGACCAAGGTGGTTTATACCTGAACAGAGCTACTCAGCGTCCCTATTCTTCTCAATGGCAGTTGCTTGACTTTTACATGAAAAATGCAACACGCAAGCTGCAGCCTGAGACACTTGCAAGGCAGAAAACAGAGAAGAACTTTCCAAAATAATCTGTCACCAGTAAAACACCTGTATTATGTCAAATGGTCAGAATGCATCGTTCTGAATGGTCAGCAGTGAATAAAGATGCTGTTTGCTGACATAATGGTGTAGTTTACAGCATCCACCAGCAGGGTATGTGCCAAAACTGACTAGCAAAAATTTGACCCCTCAACAATAAACATGTTGGATATAGTTTACTATAGGTTATTAAACTGTTTACTTTACTGTAATATATATATATATATATATATATAATATTTAATTCATCAAGCTAATCAAATATGCTTTTATAACCTATAGTGTCATGTTAATAATTTGGCACTTCATTTTGAGCCTGTGTGGTTCTTCACCTTAAGGTGCTGCAGAAAAAAAAAACAAAAAAAAACATTTTCTTTATTTTCTTTGAAAGAGTGTTGACGATAATCAAAGCCAAGCAAAGCCAAAGACTCCACAAAACAAGCTCAGGTGCCTCATTATGAGGACAGTTCTCTGTTCTGTAAAAGCACAGAAAAAATCCACACAGCTTGAGACAGGCAATTAAAATCTTCAAAGAACTCCTTTATTCATGCTGAGGACTCACCTTCGCAAGACAAGTTTTTGATCAAACAATAAACCCTTAGAGAACGAAAGGTTGGTTCTGAATTTTAAGGATGTACAGATGTAAAGCTTTTTTCTTTGCTAGCTACCTAAACCTACTTAATTAATTGACATTGTTAACAGTGACATAATATTGCTGTTTGTCTCCTTCCACTACATTTTATACTGTATAAATTGTACATTTAAAAAAATAAAATAAAAATAGTTTGAACATATTCAATTATATTTTGTTTTGTTTTGTTTTATTTTTTTATTCATTGATTGAATATTGACAGCAGTTGTTCAGTCTATTTAAATTCATAAACTGAAAATAAATAAATAAATAAATAAATAAGCATTCAAATAAAAAATGAAAGGTCCAGAAGCATTAGAAGGAGTGTTGTCATAGAGGTGAATGGTCAGATACATTAAGCTCATGGAACGGAAATGACCCATTTAATTTCCACTAGTGACGCCATGATTGTGTTACATTTAGATTGATTCTCTTCTAAATTTTCCCTTTTTAAATGATCCACAGATGCATTTGTTATAAATCAGATTAAATGCCACAATTTGGGATAAAATTCAAGGCTGTATATATATATACATATATATATATATATATATATACTTTTGCGACACTCTTAAAAACAAAGGTTCTTTATTGGCATCAGTGGTTCTATGAAGAACCTTGAACATCCATGGAAACTTTCAAATTAAGAAAAGGTTCTTTAGATTTTTATAATGTTCTTCAAAATGTCTTTTTTTAGGAACTGTTCGCTGAAAGGTTCTTTGGGGGGAACCAAAAATGGTTCTTCAAAGGCAAAACACACCCTTCTGAAACTTTTATTTTTAAGTGAGTGTAAAATTTGAGAGAAAATCTGAACAAATCTAGGATTCATTATCTGACTGCAGTGCCATTATGGTGTGCAATTGTAGCAGAACTTGGAATCAAGAGAGTGAGTGTATGTGTTCAGTCTGTCTAGAGGAATGACTTGAGTTCATGCTGATGGAGGGTTTTGTGGGAACACACTGAATTTAGCAACACCAGTCTTCCTCTTTCTTTGTCTGTGGAGCTGTCTGTCTGTTTCTGTTTCTCCTCCCACTTTCAAAATGAAAACATATAAATCTTTTTTTGGTAAAATCAGTGTATGTGCATGATGTGATGGTGAGGTCACCTTTATTTGGCTCATGTCTTTCAATTGATACTGCTTGTTTCCATAGAAACATTTCTTCCCCTTCCCCCTCATCTGTTTGACACTATCATTGCCCCTCTTCTTCCTTTGAAGGAAGCTCTGTATTGCGCAACAATCCGTAATACCACGTGTTTCTACCATTGGCTTTGGTTTGGTGATGACAGAGTAGGAAAAAATGACTATTTGACTCAACTTATTAAATCAATCTATCTATCTATCTATCTATCTATCTATCTATCTATCTATCTGTTCAGCAACAATCTCCAATTTTTAGGAAACCGATCTTAGGTGAAGACCATTATTCAAAAGAATAATTTCTAATTATTGACATGGAATTTTCACATAAAAAATATGATTCATTGTGCATTAGGAAATAATTGCTCATAGTTTCATACTCATATAGTTATCAGATCTTTAGTGAAAATCCCACTTTACGTCATAAGCAGAAGTTGAGGTTAGTGCACCATGGAATTTCAGGGGATCATTGATTGACCACTTTCTTACATGACAAAGCAATACAGACATATTTATAGAACTATTTCTATTTATAATTTTGTTTCTGCGTTGGAGTGGGAGCTAAAAATGTAGTGGTTCAAAAAATACACACTATTGTATAATACTGAATAATACTGACATTAATACGCTTTTTCAGTCAAACTGATTTTGAATATGAGTGCACGTTAATATTCCCATGCTGTATCAATGTTAAAGAAGGTATTACAACATAAAGTAGCAAAATAAAAAATAAACATAAATTAAATCTGTGATATTGTTTTTTGTATTATTATTTATCTATTCGTAATGAGTGAACTTATAAATAAATAAAATTTTAATATTTTCTCTATTATAGTATAATGAATGGCTATGCTTTTCTTAATTTTGTGAGTAACAAACACAGCTGTTACGTTTAACAAACAATTTTTTAGTTTAGTCATCTCAAATATCAAAGTTGTCACTTAGTACAACTTAACATTTAAACTTAAATTAACTTATTTGAGTTGACTGAACTTTAAATTTTAAGGCACCAGGGTAACAAATTATTTTAAGTTGACTCAATAAATTGTGTTTTTGTATTTACAGTGTATTTGTAAGATGTATTCAGTTGTGGTTAATTGATTGCGGTTTTGCGGTTAATTGATTTCATTTTGTATCTCTGAAAAATCATGATCTGTGATATTGTTTTTTTGTATCTATTCGTTATTAAGTGAACTTATGAATAAATAAATAAATCAAATATCAATATTTTCTCTATCATAGTATAATGAATGGCTATGCTTCTCTTAATTTTGTCATATTTGTAAGATTTAGTAAATTGAAACAGTTAATAAAAAAATAAAATATCTATATTTTCTCTATCAATGGTATAAAGAATGGTTATGCTTCTCGTAATTTTGTCATACGACAAAATTAAGAGAAGCATAGCCATTCATTATAGGACAAAATAAAACATTTTTAAGTTCAGTCAACTCAAAAATGTTCATTCAAGTTGAAATGTTAAGTTGTACTAAGTGACAAATTAGATAATCAAGTTGACAGCTTAACAGCTGTGTTTCTTACTCGGCTGCCTTAAAATTTTAAGTTGAATCAACTTAAATATCTAAGTTGTCCCTTAGTAAAATGTAACATTTCAAGCTGATTAAACTTTTTTTGAGTTCACTGAGCTTAAAATTTTAAGGTAGTAGGGATACAAATTATTTTAAGTTATTTTACAGTGTAAGATTTAGTCAGTTGAAACAGTTTTGCGGTTAATTGATTTAATTTTTTTGTCTCTGGAAAACCGTGATCTGTGATATTGTTTTTTGTATCTATTCATTATTAAGTGAGCTTATAAATAAATAAATAAATAAATAAATAGCAATATTTTCTCTATCATAACATAATGAATGGCTATGCTTCTCTTAATTTAGACATATTTGTAAGATTTAGTCAACTGAAACAGTTAATTAATAAATAAAATAAAATATTTTCTTTATCATAGTATAATGAATGGCTATGCTTCTCTTAATTTTGTTATACACTGTAAAAAACAATTTGTTGAGTCAACTTACAATAATTTGTTACCCTGCTGCCTTAAAATTTTAAGTTCAGTCAACTTGAAAAAAGTTTGGTCAGCTTGAAATGTTACATTTTACTAAGTGACAACTTAGATATTTAAGTTGATTCAACTTAAAATTTTAAGGCAGCCGAGTAAGAAACACAGATGTTAAGTTAACTTATTTGAGTTGACTGAATTTAAAATTTGAAGGCAGCAGGGTAACAAATTATTTTAGGTTGACTCAACAAATTGTGTTTTTTTTTTTTTTTTTTTACAGTGTATTTGTAAGATTTAGTCAGTTGATACAGTTTTGCGGTTAATTGGTTTCATTTTGTGTCTCTGGAAAATCATGATATTGTGATATTGTTTTTTTGTATCAATTTGTTATTAAGTGAACTTATAGATAAATAAAATATCAATATTTTCTCTTTCATAGCATAATGAATGGCTGTGCTTCTCTTAATTTTGTCATATTTGTAAGATGTAGTCAATTGAAACAGTTTTATGGTTAATTCATTTCCTTTTGTGTCTCTGCAAAATAGTGATCTGTGATGTTGTTTTTTTTTTTGTATCTTTTTATTATTGAGTGAACTTAAAGGTAAAATTAGACCCTTTGGGTGTGTGTGTGTGTGTGTGTAACTGTATTAGTTGTTATAGTTGTTAGTATTTCTATTGTATTAGTTAAAAGTATTTACAGTATGATACTATAAACATATTATGACACTTTAACAAAACATTTTGTATTGATTTTGTTCTTTGTTATTATGTTTTATTTTTGGACATTTGAGAAAATATTTATTTATTAGTGATTTACTAGTGCAAAAGCATAAATAACCTTAATCATGCTTTGACACAACTGTGTGCTATCTCAATATCTATTCAAGACGACGTCAGAAAGAGGAATTTCCCCTGCAGGATATATAAATCGTGAACATGATGGGGCTTTGTTACTGTTGGAGTCTGTTGACTTTGCGCATTTTCTTTTTGATTGCTGTTACAATAATGAACTTCCAGGGTAAGTAGATTTAGCTTAATATACTTTTATATGTTAAATTTTGTTTAATATACTATTTTCAGTAATATTTAAATGATGCTATAATATGTACACCATTTCGAATTTAGATGATAGGAGTTTAAGATGATTATTATATGAGACTATTTAAAAAATAAATCTGTATGTAAATAAGTATGAAGAAGCCTTAACTTTTACACTCAATTGGAATTAGGTGCATTTATGTGAAATCAGGATGTCCAGCCATGGCTTAAGCATGTGAGAGCTTGAGCCATGTGTGTGAGTGTCTGCGTCACGGTGTTACACATTTCTAATCGCTTCTGTCTTTCACTCTCTCTCTCCTCCAGTGGCTCTGTTACTCACACTTGTGGGAATCGTGGCATCTGCCCCAATCTCAGACAAACTGAACAATATGGACAAGGATACTATTGAACAGGCTCACAGTTTAATCAACAAAATTCTAGAGGATATTCCTACAGTTCATAAAGACTGGATAACCATCAAGGTAAGCACATTTGTTTTAGGATTGTAACCACCAGCGACACTGAATGATGCACTGTCCCTAGTATTCAGAAGAGTAATCAATCAATATGGGTTTTTTTAGTGATTGATTCTTAAAAAATTACATTTGGTCCCTCTGATCTTCGGTATTTGGTGACATGCTTGCTTTGTAACCATGTTATATGTGTATATTTACATACGCGCATTGGCTTGTGGCTGGGATGGTTTAGGCCATATAGAGTTGATCTTTGAATGTATATGACCATTTCACCCTGGATCAAACAAACATAATCGTAAATGTTATTACAAAGTTTTCTTTAACTTCACATTCATAACTCTCGGTATATGTAAATTTACAAGAGGGACAAGCAGATATGTTATTGCAAAATATCAAATTAAACCAAACAAATGAAAACTTTTCTCAGAAGAACTAATAAATAATTTTTAACTTGAAGGTGTTTTACGGAATGTATGACGTTTCTGATACAAGTCCTAGCAGAGCAACCATCAGTTTAGATCACAATAACTGTGGACACACTGTGTTTGACAACCACAATGTGTCCAAATAACTTTTGGGGGCCACTAAATGCAAATTTACTTTGCACTGGAATGTATGTGAATCATGACGTACTGACACAAGAACAAAAAAACTCTGTCCTGTCGTGTTTAAACAAGTCAAATGCTTGTCTTTTTGTTTAGAGTCTGACTTTGGGCAACCATACAATTCTGCAGGAGCTGGGCTACTTGAGAAATGAAGCTTTGAAGATACCCCCTGCCCCAGTTCTTCAAAACATCTCCAGCATCTCCAGCATGGTAAGTTTTATTTTCTTCTAATTAATACTTTGTGGACTTTATTATGGAACACGATTAGACAAGGAGCACAACTGCAAGACACAAAAGTAACAGGAATGTAAACCGTGAGATCTCTCTATTGCTGTCACAGGAAACCTGCCTTGCAAAAATAGTGGAAGGACTGCAACTACATCTGATTCTCTTGAAAGACGTCAGCAAAGCAACCACACAGGATCAGAGAGTAAAACATTTTCAAGCTGACATTCGAGACCTTCTGTTACTGATCGAAAAGGTATGGTATTGACAGTGGGGACTGTTCTTTTGTGAACGGGTAGAGGAAATTTTTGTAATAGTTTTGAACATCTGTTTTGTAGTATCAATTCCTAAATTCCATGAGTGTTCGCCTGTTTAGTCATGCCTTGATTTAGTAACTCACTTTTATGAACTGCTAAATTTACATGGCATCCGGTATCATATTGCAGTGGCTCTCTTAGGGTAGCAGACAAGCAATTCGTTTAAAGCATAGTAATATAAATAGAGAAGGTCAACTTATCTCATGAGAAGTTGTAATAATTCATACAAGATGGCAAAAATGTAAACCTTACAATCACTGTAACAGAAAAAAATTAAATTCCTACTCATGACGAGAGTGTATTGGGAAGGTGTAACTTTTAGTTTTCTTTACAAATGCTGTTCCATTCAAGTATTTATGTATTTTCACAGTTGCAGAAGCAGGCAGGATTTGACCCATCAAAGCAGGCATCAGATGAGCAGTCACAGCCCCCCGTGCATGATTTCCGTGCAGACAAGAATCTGTCTGATAAGTACTTGACCCAGGTGGCAGTCCACCTCATCCTGCAACAGCTTCAGGACTTCAGTTTTGACGTCCTCCGCAGTATCCTCAGTATGACAGAGATGGCAGAGAACCCTAACACTGTGCAGGTCTCCATGAGTCCAGCAGCTATATGAGCAGCCTAGACTGTTAAGCCCAAAGTATATTTGAGTTTTGACTTGAACGCATAGCCTTTTAAAGTATACCGGTAGTGTTTGCAAACACACGCTGGTTAACAAGAGCTAACTGTAAACTTCCATCCTTGTCCAGTGTCTGTGCTATTTTTTTACAGAAGTTGAAATCTCCTATGGAGAAAATAAACCTGGCTGTCTGTACTCTATAGAGTATGCATAGATATAGAAATCATGCGCATGTACAGCACTGTATTTTAGCATACATTTTAAAACTGAAGTATATTTTGGGCTTTACACTAAACAAAGTCAATATGGTACAGCAATACTGCAGAATATTTTTTTTCTTTGAATTTTGTATTTTGTTTATTTATTAATTTGATTATTTATTTTATATTTCACTTCATATTTGATTTATTATTTATTAATTTAACAATTTAGGGACTCCCTTACATGGCTGTATTCTTTACAGTCTGCTTCAGAAAGCAATGTATTATTTAACTCAGTGTGAAATACTTTAATGTGTCATACAATCTGAGCACATGACCATGTCTCATAAGTTGCTAAGATCATGGTCATTGGATTGATCTTCTGATCTCTGTGAGAACTACCGACTGTTTTCATTAGTCATTTCATGTGATATTATGTTCTTGTTTCTATTTTGTCTTACCCATAAATATTACTTACAAATGAGATATCAGAAGATTTTATTTATAATTCAGTATTATTATTTACAGTATTATTTATTTATTTATTTATTTATTTAAATAAAAAATATATGTATTTATTTTTTCCATTATTTGTTTTTATGATATGTTTGGAATATTTGAAGATGTGCCTTGCATTTTATCAAAATAAACATTTTTGAGGCTAAAGAGTGTTAATTATCTATTGTTGCTCATATTTTCTCTCTGCATTACTTTTTGTACTCAAGATTTAGCCAGTTGACAATTAATTAAGAAACAGACAAAGGTGCACATCTGAGATGGTAATGCGGTCACCATGCAACATGTTTGGGTATGCATTATTTTTCTATAATTAAATGGACCAGAATTAATTATTCCGCTTATACCACGGTTACCTCAGAAGCTTTTGTTAATTTAAAGCTCTTGTGTGTAAAACTACTTTCATAAAATTGTCGCTATTTGAATACTTCTCTGAAATGAATGAACTTCACATAGGTAATATTTGTGAACCATGTGTTCATTTGCCAATTTTGAGACACTCTTAACTCCATCTTCTAACCTTTCTAGTTTTCTAGTTCAGCTCCAAATACCCCTGTAAGCTTAATTAAAAAGTACTCTTTACTTTTTTCGGATGTTCCTTCTGTGAACAATGTGTTGAAGCACGATATAGATGTGGAGGGTCATTCCCCAGTCAGGCAGAATACTTATAGAGTTAATCCTCTGAAACGTGCTCTAATGAAACAGGAAACCCAGTATTTGGTAGAAAATGGCTTTGCTGTCCCCAGTTCTAGCCCTTGGTTTTTGCCTTGCCTTGTGGTCCCTAAACCTAATGGGACGACACATTTTTGCACAGATTATAGAAAAGTTAACACTTTGACAAAAAATCTGATTCCTTTCCTCTCCCGAGGATGGTGTAGACAGGATTGGAAATGCCAAATATGTGACTAAGTTTGACTTACTGAAGGGTTGTTGGCAGGTGCCCTTCACAGACTGTGCCTCTGAGGTTTTAGCTTTTGTCATTTCTGATGCTTTTTTACAATATAAGGTTATGGCTTTGGGGCTGAAAAATGCTCCCGCAACATTTCAGTGACTAATGTGGACTGTTGTGAGGCATATCTTGATGACATAATATGTTATTCTGATACCGGGAGAAGTTTTAGATAATGTGTTTAACCGGTTTTAAACTACAAATCATACACTCAACCTTGCTAAGTATGAATTTGGCTGTGCTACAGTAACCTATTTAGGTAAACAAGCTGGTCAAGTTATAGTTCAGCCAGTGGATGCTAAAGTTCAAGACATTAAGGCCTTCCCAGAGCCTAAAACACAGCATGAATCCCAAGGCATTTTCTTGGGATGGTTGGCTATTATAGGAGCTTCTGCCAAAACTTCTCAGATGTTGCAAAATGTTAATACAGCACTATAGAAAAGGAGGCCCTTGCTTTTGCTGACAACATTTTAACACAACCCATCCTTGTGTATACTGATCATGATCCAATTGTTTTTCTTCTCCGCATGTGCAACACAAATCATCTTCTTATGCGATGGTCACTTATTTGTCAATTTGAAGATTATGCATAAAAAAGGAACAGACAATGTGATTGGTGATTGGTAAAACAAAGCAGAACTGTAGTCACATTACTTTGATGGGTGGGGGTGTTACAACCTCAGTTGTTTTTGTTTTTCTATTATTCTATTTATGTGTGTGTTTTGTTTTGCTGAGATTTCTGCTCTGCGATTGGTTGTTGTCATTATTGGAGACTGCCTCCTATTCGTGCTGCCAACACTATGAGTATTTAAAAGGCTTCCATTCACCTTCACTTCACGCTCACTCTAAGACGTCAGGTTTAGTTGTCCTTTTGTTATTATAATTTTTTTTCTGTTTAGTTTGTTTTGGTTTTGTGTTGAGATTGTATTTTCGTTGTATTTGCTTATAATTTGTAAATTCTTTAAATATTGCTTTATGGGGTTGTAAGGTTCCAATGGCATTTATTTTGCGGAAAGCATTAGCTAGTTAAGGAAGATAGCCTAATTTTCTTTTCTTCTTTTCTTTTAATGAGGTTAGAAAGAGGGATGGTTGAGACTGGGGTTTTGTTTATTGTTTTGGCCTTGTAGGAACCTGAAGTTTGCCCTGTTTCATTTCTTTCAATTTTCTTTATTGTAATAAACTCCCATAAACTAAGCCCATGTCTAAGAGTTGAGACTATAAGATCACGGGCAGAGGTGGAAGTAACGAATTACAACTACTCACCTTACTGTACTTAAGTAGTTTTTTTTTAGGTACTTGTACTTTTTTGAGTATAATTTTAAGACTGTAATTTTACTTGTACTTAAGTAAAAAAATAAGCTAAGTAATGTACTTCGTTACTTTTAAAATTACAATTCGTTACTGAGTACGCCTACAATTTGAATTAATTTTCAAATCTATACCCTGAATTTTGGTAGCCAATAAAATGTTTCGGTGAATGTAAAACAGGTTTCGGTGAGCTAATTATAGACACGACATGGAAAATCAAACTGCAGCACCACAGCAGTGACAGTGAGCGCAAAAGCCTTCGCAGCTGCTGGAAGAGCTCCACGTTCCAACGCACGCAACTGGCTAAAGCTTGCAAAGCTCCGAGAAAAGTAATTTACCATGAATGTGTCGAGGGGAAATAAGGAGATACTTCTTGATGAATTATTAATAAACGTTTTCTGAGCCAGTGTCGCAAAGATAAATTTGACGATCCTGACTCGCCATCGCCTTTAGAGAGAAATGCATATCTAGGGATTTTATAATGAAAGAGTTTTTGTGAAGTATAGAGTAATAATTTAAAGCTTTCTATAGATTATTATTTATTATTATTATTATATTGTTCGTTTCGTTTTTCATTTCATTTTTACGAAGCGCTCCTTTTCAGTAGTGGAGCCATCAGAAAGCGCATCTTGTTTGTTTTCTTTATTTTTACAAAAGCATTCCATTTTGCTGATATTGTGAGTGCACGCAAATAAAATTAGGCCCTTTACAGTTCCGGATGATACATTACGCTTACTTTTATGAGCAAAGATTACAGCCTAGGCCTATTTTAATTTGTTTGCACATTGCGCTGGCGCCTTCATGTCCTGCAAAGCGCAGTTAGCTTTCACTCTCCAACAAAGCATTGTGCGCATAATAGGACGCATTTATGTGAGTAAAATTGTTGTTTAAATAATTTCAACTTACTGCCTGCCGCTGGCCGCTTGGTTGTTAAAAACAAAAACTTTAACAAACAAAAAATGTTCCAAACATATTTCTAAATTAACTTTATAAAGAAACGAAAATAAATATAAACACGTCAATTTTAAAAACAAAACTGAGCTATATTATTGTAGTGCGAAATGGCTTTCGTATGCGTGCTTTTCTTACTGTTTATACTTTCGCTTTCAGTTCAGCAAGGAGGGGAGAGGAATGAAAGGGGGAACGCTCCACTTAATTATCTATTAACGGTTTAAATAAATAAGTTCGTCGGCACAAATTCTTGCTTGTGTGCACGTTTGTTAATTTTTGAGCCTCATTTTTCAATATTAAAAAAAATGTGTGTGTGTGTGTGTATATATATATAATTTATTTACTTCTTTATTTATTTATTTAGTTTTTAAACACCGCACCACCGACGGTAATTGGTCCATAACCACCGCAGTGGTAAAAATCTGCCACCGTCACAGCCCTTCCCGTGATCGAGTGAGTGGATGCAAGAGCGGTCTGAAGCCCCGTTCACACTGCCAGCGACTTTTTCGCTGCTTGTCGCTTGTGCTGGCAGTTGAGGTCGCTAGTGGGCGTTCCCACTACTGGTTGACTAGTTACCCCCGTAGTATACAACGAATTGGCTTTCCTGCCGTTAAAATCAAACACTTTGGAGGGAAAAGGCTTAATATAAATGGAATCTGTACATAAAGTGTTTATTTGAACAATGAACGAGGAACAACGCCTGCTTTTTGCCATTGCGGCTGTATATCTTCAGCGAAAGCGCAAACGCCGGTCTGTGTGGGTTCACGAAACCATCCAGGCTCGGAGTCAGCACGGCGAGTACAGCAGATGAATCACGTGCTCCCCACTGACTTCACTCCCATTGGTTGTCGCTCGGGAAATTCGCTGCTTATTTGCATAAAGTTGAAGAATTCTGAACTTTTGTCGCTTGACTCACATCGCTTGACACGCCCACATTCCGTCGCCAACGGTCATTGTCGCTCGTGTCGCCGGAAGTCGCCAGCTCTTCATTGAAAATGAATGGGATTATGTCGCTCTGTCGCTGTGTGTCACTGGCGGTGTGAACGGGGCTTGACGCGTCTAAAAATGCGTGGAAAATGCGTTCCAAAGCGCTATCACTTTCTGTGGCATCTGCCATTGCTAAGCAGTCAATCACGAACCACGTTCTCCACTAAACGTTTTTTAAACAACTAAAAAAAAAAAAACATATATATATATATATATATATATCCAAACGAAGCCGGATAGATTCTGTGAACTTTGAAAATCAGCTTCTCCTGAAGCTCAACAAGAGGTTCAGAAAGTGACCTTTTTCATAGTTTAAAGAATTAAAAATTTTCATTATCACCCTCATGTTTTTCCAAACCTTTCCTTTGTTGAACACAAAATATGACTTTTCAACAATGCTGTAGGGAGTTGATAGTAACCACTGACTAACCATCTTCTTTTCATCAGAAGAACTGCATAAGGGCTTGGAACAACATGAGGATGATGACACAATTTTCCTTTTTGGGTGAAAAATCCCTTTAAAGGCCATGACCCAATTGATTGTTTATTGTGAAAGGTTCATACTGTTTAATGTTTAATTTGTATTTCTTATAAGCTTTCATATGTTTGCCTGTGTTTGATCCATTCCCATTTCTGATTGGATTTAGTGGTTATTGTTTTTTCATTAAAAAGTAATTAGTACTCTGGGTACTCTGAGTAGTTTTTGATATGGGTGCTTTATACTTTTACTTAAGTAAATTTTTAACACCAATACTTTTACTAGTAATTGAGTATTATTTCTGCAGTGTAACAGTACTTGTACTTGAGTACAAATTTTCAGTACTCTTTCCACCTCTGATCACGGGCCAGTGCTGACAAAAAAAAAAACTTATGTAGTGTGTAGAGGACTTGTGTAGGGGAGAGAGAGCAGGAGAAAAAGATAGAGTGTTTTCTATTATTTATAATAATAACAATAATAAGTTTTAATTAGAAAAGGTCTTTTTCTTTGTCATATTTGTTTGCTTGGTCAGTGTCTTTGTGGTTTTTGGTTAATATCTTAAATAATTTCAAAAAGATATGGAATGGTAATGTGGTTAATACACCTACAACTTCCTAATAGATTTGTAATTACTAGAAATAAATAATAGAACGCTACAGTGCATGCCCACTTTTTTAGTGGCCTTGGCTCTGGAAGTTTTTTGTTTTTTATTCTTCCCATAAGGATTTAAAAAAGGTCTATTGGGAGTGTATAATTATTGGGAATACTTTTGGTGCAATTTGCTCAGCACAGTTCTCTGATTGGTGGGGCTTTATTTTCAGAATCATGAGTAACAATTTTCACCTGGAATTCTGGTGCTAAACATTATTATTTAAAAACTTAAGTTTAAAATGAAGTTGAGTGCCGTGGGGGGTGTTTGAGTCAGTGAAGTGAATTTACATGTAAAATAATAATAATAAAAAATAAAAATATATTTCTATCTTTTTATTTATTTGTATGGAATATTATGGTGTATATATTATACATTAATGTGTGCACATCATTTTTTTTTTTTTAAGTCATGTGACCTTAAAAACAATTGTACAGGACATCCAAAGATGACACCTCAAAAACTACACAAAGTCAACACAATGTACTCTTGTATTATACAGACTAAAAAGATTTGTAAGTGTTTATCTGAAGAAAGAAACTCATATGCATCTGGGATTGCATTAAGGTGAGGAAATGATGAGATAACTTTCATTTTTGTGCTGAATTAAGAGTGACACAGAACTAAAACATACAATATTGACATTTTGAAAAAGTTATCTGTAACAATAATTCATCTTTCATTGTTTATTCGGGACATTAAGAAATAAAATTACTCAAGTATTTTATACCCCTTATAAATGAAATGAATGAAACAAGAATGCAATTGTCATTGAAATAAAATAAATAAATAATATCTCTATTAATAATATTATTTGGAAGTAGAAAAAAAAAAAAGTTCATATATAATAAAAACTTCAGTTGTTATTTTACAAATCTAAAACAAGTTTAGTTGTAGAAGTCTGCCCAATGAACAGAATGACAAATTATTTTACAATTCTCAAAAAAAGAGAAGAAATAGGGTACCCTCTGACGGACACTGTTCTGACGTTATGGGCATTCCTTGATGTACAGGATATGATGTAACGCAAGTCCTATTTTTATCCAGTTCTTTTATTTTTTGAGTGGTGGTGTTCTTTTCCACTCGATCATACACTGGTATTTCCCAGTAATGCAAACTCTGTTTGGTTTCTGACAAGCTGAATTATTTGCTGACTCACATCAAATTGAGCTGACTCACTTCATCCATTATCACGCTGTGCCTACCACTGTTCCACAGTAATTTATTTGTTATTGGATTTGAATTATTTTTTTTGTTTACTCATATCACACATCACTGTTCTTTCTTAAATATATATTAAGAATATACACTGCCGGGGGATCAGTAAGATGTTCAGTGTATTTTAAATAAGTTTCTAAGGCTCAAAAATACAGAAAAAAAAATTATATTGTGAAATATTATTACAATATAAAACAATGTTCTTCTATTGTTAAATACATTAAAATCAAATTTATTTCTGTGATTAAAGCTTAATTTTTTAGCATCATTACTCCAGTATTAAGTGTCACATTAACCTTCAGAAATCATTCTAATATGCTGATTTATTATCAGTGCTGGAAACAGTTGTGTTGCTTAACATTTTTTTTGGACCCTTATTTCAGGATTCTTTTATGAATAAAAAGTTAAAAAGAACAGCATTTATTTAAAACAGAAATCTTTACTAACAATATACACTACTGTTCAAAAGTTTGGGGTCAGTATTTTGAAAAAATGCTCTTCTTTTTATCTTTATATCTATTGAAGACTACATATAAATATTAAATATTAAATTATTTTAATGTATATTAAAATAGAAACCATTAATTTATATTGTAATAACATTTTGCAGTATTATTGTTTTTTTTTCTGTATTTTTGATCAAATAAATGTAGCCTTGATCTTGATGAGCATAACAGACTTTTTTAAAAAACATTACAAGTTTTACTGATCCCAAACTTTTGAAAGGCAGTGTATATACAAATAATAATAATAATAATAATAATAATAATAATAATAAACAAGATTTATAAAAAAGTTCCAAACGTTGTTCAGCATTTTGTTTTCTGATGGTAAATAAAATTAAAAGACTTGTTTAATCAACTAAAAAAAGAGGAAAAAGTCTAAAACACTGAACATCACAACTGCAATATTGTCACCTGTGATTGTAAGACATATGCATTTTTTTTTAAAGAAAATAACCATGCCATGGTATTCATAAGCCAAAATTATTTGACGAACTTCAAATCTTCAATTTTTTTCTTGGTGTGGCTGGCCTGAACTGTTTGCGTCAGTTAGTCGTCAACTGGATTTGGGTCTTGACATTCCCATACTTGACTTGGGGTATTTTTCAGTCGTTATGATGTGTCTTGTCTTTTTATTCTCTGCTGCTCATCTTTTTAACGACTGCAAGTGTCAAGATTAAAAGTTTTGAAACTGTTTTAACTCTGTTAAATCCTGACATAAACAGTTTATGATCAAAGCTCTGTAGTTTTTTATCGTGGGGGCAATACATGATGTTCAGTACAGCAATACAAAAGTTCGGTAACACTTCACGGTAAGGGTACATGAATTACCATGAATTCATGCATGAACTAATCATTACTTCATGCATTAACAGCTCATGATTTATCAGGAACTAACATGAGTTCAAAGTCTTTTCATCATCAAAGTCTTTACATCATCATGATTTCTGATTTATTATGCATGGTCGTGATTCTTTGTTCACATAAAAAAGGTCTTTATAAGGTGAGACTACTTGAATTATTAAAGGAATATACAAAAATCCATATTACCTCACGCATGCATACAGGCTAGAACTGTCGCCTGCAGGTAAAAGGACAAAAACATTGGCCAATCACAGCACATATAGCATGTGAATTCTGTTGACACTCAGATACAGTAGTCATCATTAAATAAGCATTAGCTTCTCATGAATTCCTGATGTGTGTTGCCCCTCAACTAAAGTGGTGACCAGACCCCAACATTGGCCAATCACAGCATATATAGCATGTGAATTCTGTTGACATCCAAATACAGTAGTCGTCATTAACTAAGCATTAGCTTCTCATTAACTCATGTGTGTGGCCCCTTGGTCCAATGAAATACTGAAAACTAGTGTGTTATGATAGCATAATTGTGAAATTACATGAATATGAACATGAATGTTAAAGCTTTTGCACACAACGTACACAAAACAGAAAAAGGACTTAAATCTTAAATTTCTGCTTTATTCTTAAACGGTATTCTCAAACTTTATTCTTACATTTTGTTTAGCATCAGTAGCTTGACACTTGAATTAAAAGGTGACTCCTTACCACAAAAAAAAGACCAAGCTGTTTGTAAAACATCTTTATTTATTGTAAATCCTTTAAAAGCTTTTTGGGTTTGTAAAGAGTTTTCAGATATACAGGCACTTAAAGTCTCAGTATATGTACTGAATGTCTTTTTCAGCTCTTCCCAGGCATTACTGTTGATTTAACTGGGTTATGTGGTTTAAGAATAAAGCAGTTAAGATTAAAGTCATTTTGTGTCCACAGTACATTGTGTACAAAGCTTGAACGTCCATGTTCATATTCATGTCATTTTACAATTATGTCTTCAGTATTAACAGTTTTTCAGTATTTCAAAGGACCATGTCACCACTTTAGTTGAGGGGCCACACACATGAAGAAGTCCTAAAAAGCTAATGCTTAGTTAATGATGACTACTGTTTTCGGATGTTAACAGAATTCATGCTATGTGCTGTTATTGGCCAATGTTGGGGTCTGTCCTTTCACCTGCAGGCTGCTATGAAGAATATATGAACATACTTGATAACTCAGATCATAATTCATGAAAAACATTAGTTCTCACCCTGACAGATATTCTGTTCTATCATGTAATGTGGATGATCATGCATAATAAGTCTTAAATCATGATGATTTATGATTTCTTAGTTCATGTCTTAATTAAGGTGTTGTTCATCCATGAAATCATGAATGAAAGACTTTGAATTTATGTAAGCTCCTGATAAATCATGAGATATTCATGCATGAAGTAATGCATAATTCATGGTAATTCATGTACCCTTACCATAAAGTGTTACCAAAAGTTCTTATGTTTACTTCATAAAGTTTTACAGCAAAAAAGCATAACCGCCTAAAGGTAGACAATTTTAGAATGATACAACACAGGCTTTGACTTGCTGAAAAGCATAAACTATCAATCAAATGACAGAAGGCATGTAGTAGAATGTGTACAACAAAATTTCAGCAAAGTTTTGATCATGCTGATAATTTAGAGGCCTTGGAAATTTGTGTATTACATACGATACACAGTGTGCTGCCTGAATTTGTGTACAGGAAGAATGCTTAAATACATACACTTTAAACAAATAATTGTGTTCAGTTGAAAGTCCTGCTAAAAGGTATTTATATTTTTATATACACACACAAACGTTTTAATAAATAAGAATAAATAACATTTTCAAATCTTATTTTTATCAAATAAAGAAGAGTTTGAAAACAGGTAGCCAACTAATGACAAAATACACCCCCATTAATTTTTCCTATGTACGTAGATAATATCTAATGGTAAAGATATTTCATAGTGTGAAACCAGAGCTAATTCTGACTTCAGTGGAAATCTAATGCGTAACCACTGCTGAACAAACACTTTTGCTCATGTTTGTTAACAGACATAATGTGCAGCATATGAAGACAAATTTTAACAAAATAAATGGCATGGAGAATCATATCCAACAGTTTATCATTTTATTGGCATTTTAGTAAAAATATACAATGTTTAATATTTTCCAGAAAATCCAAATCACAGACATTGTTTATAAAAACACAAAAAAGTTGTGAACAGGCAATATTGCATGAACTTTGACAACACATAAAAACAAAACCTCCTACCACAGTTTGACTTTGTTCACTTGATTGATGGAAATAAATGTCAAATTAATCTGAACAGTCAGCAGTCAGTTGCGTTTCAGTTCACAGGTATGCCCACAGATGTCAAATCATAACTAACACTGAGCTGTCCTCAAGACGTCAAATCATCAAAACCCACCAGCAGTTACAGGAATCATGTCTAAATAATATTCAAGAAAGTCTGTTCTCTCCTGGGGGGAGAGGTTGAAGTAACTTCCTGTTGCACACCTACCAAAACCACGTCTTCTCAGAGGCACGTTAAGGTAAATGTCCTCTACAGAGCAGCGATGGCTTTAGCTGCCATTCTCCGGCCCAGTGGAAGGCTCAGGTCTGTGATGGACAGCACAGTTTTGGGTTTAGCCAGTGCCTGGAGCTTCACCAGTTCTGAAATCTGTAAAAGCAAATTAAAACAGTAATTTAAAAAAAAGTAGGAGTGAATGATAACGGTTAAACTGATAATCATGATTGTTCTGTGCAAAAACAACACCCCCTCTGCATTGTATTTGCTGAAAGAAATCCAATACTTGTTTCTTACTCTTTTTAGGGTGCAGACTCTAAAAAAAAACCCTGTTTCGCTGTGCATTTAACTGTTGTCCATGAAGGACATAAAAGTCTGACTTGAATATGCTAAATTTCATTTAGAAAGATGTGTGGAGGTTTGGAAGACATTTGATGAAGTGATGAGACCAAACTGGAATTTTTACGGACCCATGGATCAGTGGTATGTTTGGTGCAAAGAAGACAACGCTTATGAGTAGAAGAACATCATCTTGGTCAAACCTGAAGGTGGACCAATCTTATTATAGAGTACGTGGAAATCGACATCATGGATTGCGATGTCTTCAGCGCAGAGGCTGACGCTGATGATCATGGGAATTTCCAGTGGGGCAAACATACACGTCCAAATTTACTGAAGCTTAGTTGAGAGATCGGGCTTGAGTGGCCTGTTCAGTCTCCAGATACAAATGTCAAATCTCATTAAAAATTTTTTTATAAATAATAAATAAATACAAATAAATAAATAAAGAATATCAGTGATATGGAAGTGTTTGCACATAAGGAATAGGCCGAGATTCCTGTAGAGAGGTCTGAGAAGCTTCTAAGCACTTCAAGGCAACGTTTATTAGGTTATAAAGAATAAAAGACTCCCTACAACTTACAAAGTGACGATATACAGTCATATCTCATGCAGGCCCAGTTCTACGGGAGTGCTAAGCACCCTCAAACGAAATCAACAGCACCCTCAGTTAAAGCTGTAATAATGACAATTCATTGCAGATTTAGCAAACTATTCAGTGCACGTTATGGTTTGTACTCTGGAGAATGGTTTCTGTTTCAACGCGTTTTTGCGGCGTTGAGTAATGTAGCAATCACAGACATATCTGTTGATTTCATGAATCAGAGGCATTTAAGTTTGAATCCACTCACTGCTCAAATCGCCTGCGATTTCATTGATTATAATGTCTCTTTGTGAGATCGCGATGAATAAGATAAGTGACAGCTTTTTAGTGATTCACCCTCAGTGATTTGATTCTGCAGTCGGCCCTGATCTCTTGTCTATGAGTGTAACGTTGTTTACTGAGCGAGTGTGATTACCTGCCTCTCATACAGCTTTCATTACTTAGCTCAATCTCATATTCACAATAAAACATTAGTTTGAATGTCTGCTGAGGAAAGTGTTATCCTTGTCTTAACGTTAATATCTTTTCAATCTGTTAAGGGTGATTTCTGATGACAGCGCTGCTCAGTGCATTAATTGCGTCAAACTGTTGTTGAAAGCGAAAATAACTTCACGGGTCCACTTGGATCTGAAAGCCCGATATCTGACCCAAGACCTGAGCAGGTTCAGGTCCAAAACTTGGTTTGGTATTAATGGCCTCGAGTTATTCAAATAAATATGCTTATTCTGAATGGACCCGATAAGACCTGGATACTTTTAAACTATCTTACTCTGATAAAAATGATTTTGTGGTGAAGTAAATAACACAGAAAAACAAATGTAATTTTTACATTAAATAATTTAGTTCAGGCAAGAAAAAATAAAATAAATAAATAAATTTAATAAATTCAATTTGAGCTTGTAGAATTTAAAATTTGAACTTATAAGTATATTTTACTTGGAATCGTTTGTTATTTTTACAAAGATTGTTTAAGTAAATATCAAAGTCATGATCCCATTGTTCCCATCATGCACTTGGGCACAAATAATTAATAAGGTTAACTTTTTTTTTTTTTGCTGTTTTTGAGATTCATTTACACTGCTTAATGGTTGTCTTTGTTGTTAGGTTAAATAACTTGCTGTTTTGTAACATCTAGAGTTCATTTACTACTCAAAATGACCCATTCATACTCAAACTATTTACTGATTGTTACCACCATTGTATATCGTGTGCCAAGTATTGAGGTCTCTGTGTTAATTTGGTTTCTAACTACATTGTGTCAACATATAACCTTAGACACAATAAGGAGACGTCTACTTGCTTACGTACATGCTTTTTAATGGCATTTTTTTTCAGTGCTATAATGTTTGAGTAAAGTTTACAAACCATGGCTGAGTAAACTGTACTTGAGGACTGCAGGGTAAACTTAAAATAATTAAATAGAAATTCTAACTCTATTTAACATGTTAAATTTATTTATTTCCTTTGCTAATTTTACTTAACTTAGTTAAGTAGATTTTACTTAATTCCATACTTAAATTTTACTTGAAAAATATGTGTGGAAAAACAAAATAAAACAAAAAACAATAAGTAAAATTTACTTAATTTTTATTTTGCGTTTAGATGCATAGCCTACTTTAGCATTTGTGTTAAGTTCATTTTTGAGAAACGCACATAGAAAAAGAAAAAACGCTTCATTATGCGGCGTGTTCATGCAGGGCTTTTCTTTTTTGTGTGCTGAAGCCTTTCGCCGGAGATGAGGTAAATAATGTTGCAGACAACATTAGCAAATCCATGATTTATTAAGCTGTCAATTGAATTTTTTAGCAAACTATCAGGTTTATTTGTCAAATGTTGTTTACGTTCGGGTCCAGTCAGGTTTGAAAACAGCCTACATGCCATTAGGTTGGGTCAGAATTGGGTCTAATTTCATCTGATCAGTCTCAGGTTGGGTTTTTAATTAAAAAATTCATTAATGCACGTCAGGTTCGGTTAAGAGGTGATTCGATTTGATCGATTTGGGTCAGGTATGGATTGTAGGACCCGAGAGGACCTCTACTTCTATTTGACTTGTAAAAATGGTCTCCATCTTGTCACCATCTAATGGAAGATCTGGCCGAGGTGAGGCTTCTCTCAGTGGGTTCATAAGTGCTGAAGAGCCGCTGAAGCCCTTGAGCTCACATCTCCGAAAAAGTTGATGCAAATGTTCAAATAGGTGTTATCTTTATTAACAAACTGTATATTTCAACTATAAACAATTACATCATCTGAAAAACTCTTAAAACTACATTCCGTGGCACAAAAATAGTCATATTTTTAAAATTATAGTGGATTTGGGCGTCTACCATGATATTGCAGTGAGAAGTACTGCAAGCGGAATGATACAATTACAAATGGTAAAATGGCTGTTGGAGTTCTGTTGGACTCTAATATCACACTTTTATTAGCTAATCAGATTTGAGGACCAGATAAAAAACTGTTGTATAAATAAATAAATAAACACTCCTAATTTGCTGTTTACTAATAGTTATGAAGGTAGTTGTTAAGTTAAGGTATAAGGAAGGATTAAGGGATCTAAAATATAGTTGATCTTTCATCAACTTTACATCTTTGGAATCACTAAAATGTGCATGAATAAGCTTTCTATAATAATTACTTCTTTGATTGAAATGTTTTCAGAAAATGTAGAAAAATGTCAGAACATTAAACAATGTCTGGCAGTTCTAGGAAGTTAAATAATTTTGACTGCAACTGTATGTCTTTGTGAGCATTTTTAGATCATCATCTTATTTTTTTTTTTGCAGTGCAGAGAGAGCCAAATATGAAAGGTTGCGGAGGCTTGTTACCAATGAAAGATAACGGAAATGTCAAATAAAAAAAGTTTTCAGGATGTATAACCAGTGCCAATTTTGCAGATTATTATATCTATGAAATCAAGAGATGCAAAAAATTTTGAACTAATTGTGCAGTCCTACTAGAATACTGTATACGAGTTGTGCATGCATACAAGATGATTCCCTCACCATGGTAAAGGGCATAAATTGCAGGATGCTGCCCCTGCTGCCTTGCTCTGAGCACTCCACACACTCCTCGATAAAGCTCTGAACAAACTGTGTGTGAGGGCCTGCTGTCTTAGACCCCATCAGAGAGGAAACCAACAGGAACAGATTTGCTACAAAGAAAAAAAAGACAAGAATATCCTCTAATGGCATGACTTGTAATAAGTAGTATGGTGGTGGTACAAAGATGGTACCAGATGGTAAAACCATGTTATTAATACATCTAATGGGACTAAATGATCAGAAGAGAGGCAGCACAAACCTAGCACTCTGTTGAGAGGGTCTCTCATGTTGACCGTGTGAAGCTGAGAGGCAGACAGTGAACTGCTCATGGAACGGTCACCTAGAAAAGACAACATCAGTAACTCACGCAGAAAGTGTAAAAAAAGGAAATGTGTACTATAATAGAAGCTTTCAAAGCAGATTTCACTAAATCAAATCCTGTTAACTTCCCTTTCTCGGTTGACTGCATTAATAAAATCAATACTTTCATTTCTGGCCCTTCCTTCTTTTTTCAGTGAAAGTGACTAAATAGTCATGGCTTCCAGACACTGCTTATAACAATACTGTCTTTATTTCAGATTTTTTCTATCTATTGTTCTACACTCTATTTACTATCTATATATCCACAAATAGTAAATAAAAAAAATCTAGGTTTTAGTTAAGATTTTAGCTGTAAAAGCCTTTAAAGTGGATTTTTTTAGAATGTAACAGACATTTTAGTATAATTGTAAAAATGTCTACCTTCAGGTCTTGGCACGTCTTTATGCTGTGAAATCTTTAATGTTTTTTTCTAAAATAAACATACTGTTAGTAATATTTCTGGATGGACACTCAGTGGACAGAAGCAACTTAGGTTTACTTGATTATCCTTACATCGCTATTTAGAAAAATCTAATATGACAAGAATTTGGTAACACTTTAGAATAGGGAACACTTATTCACTATTAACTACGACTTTTCCCTCAATTAATGTCTAATTTGCTGCTTATTAATAGTTAGTAAGGTAGTTGTTAAATTTAAGTATTGGGTAGGATTCTTGATGTAGAATAAGGTCATGTAGAATAAGGCATTAAAATATGCTTAATTAGCACTAATAAATGGCTAATATTCTAGTTATATGCGTGTTAATAAGCAACTAATTAAGAGACCATAAAATAAAGTGTTACCAAGGCTTTTAAGAAATGTTTGTTTGTACTCTCAATCATCATTGCATTTCATTAGATTATATGTTTTGCCCCCCACAATAAAAACTACAAAGCTTTGCCTTTGATAAAACTAAAGCAAATAAATATCATCTTACTAAGATATATTATTCGAAAATATGGTGACTATAATAATAATTGATATTACGATTCTATGTAATTAGTATTCTATACTTTTATAAAAACCTCACTGATTCTTATTTTTTGGCCACATAAATATAAGCAACTGCCCAAAATTGCACAGCTTTGCTCAGTTTGGGCCTCTGAATAAAAGTTTTTCTTTTTATTATTTTGCCTGTTCAAGTATTATTTCCATATTATCTTATCTCATACTACATGTGGCATAAAAGCCTGATGCTTCAAATATGATACTTAGAAAAGCTAATTTTCCTTTTAAATAAACAAACAAATATTTAAATATAATAGTCTAAATATTTTTTTTTTACTGACTATTATTTTAATATGTCAGACTTTACAGGATTAAGGGTAAAATTAACTAACGCGTTTCTGGTTTGTCCTTGGTAAATTAGCTATCACTAGTGTGAGTGATATCACTAGTGTGAGTGATACTTCCACAGGAAGCTCAAAACTATCTCAAGTTATTTTGCATTTTTTGTGGGGATTTTTGCAGCATATGCAGTTTTGGTTAACAGTTTCTAGATTGACTAATAGATAAAAAAAATAATAATAATAATCAGTGAAAAGTTAAAAACTGCATTAAAATGCAGCTTTTATTGTTTTTGTGCAGCCTGTGGCAGGTGAGGCAGGCAGGAAAAGACCTGGACTGGACAGCATAACATTCTCGTCCTCATTGGAGCTGAGCAGACGCATCAATTTAGATGGCTGCGTGTCATCCAAAGGAAACAGGCTGGTGTAATCCTACAACCAACAGAAGATTGCGTTAAATATACTGATAACACAAGTGACTAATGGCTGAGTGTAAGTGTTAAGAATTGCATGCTTAATGGGTAAGACCCAACATGTGTTAAGTATGCAATTGTGGGTGAGAATAGTTCAGTTAACAAAAGTTGTGTGAGAATCCGTGTGACTGACCTCTATGTCTTCACGTTGTCTCTTGCGCTGTCGTGCTGATGCTTGACCCTTATGGTGAGATGAGTAAGAACTGAGAGCACACCACACTGACAACCTATAACATACATACAAACAGATCACCATGATTTTGTCATAACAACCTTGTAAAATTAAAAAAGGAGTTTTGTGGCTTTGAGTTCCTGTCTGTTAGCTTTGAGGTTAACATCTATATGCTTGTATACTGGGAAATGCTGACAACAGGCATTTAAAAATTTGCTGTCTCTGCATTAAAGCAGGTGGAAAATCTGTCAGATGAAGGAATATTCACATCTATGTTCAATCTCACATAAAATGTTGATTTAACTTACTGTAACTTTCCATTAAAAAATGGAAAGAGAAACTGAGAAGGAAAAAGCCTGACAACTCTATATCTATTTGAACGGATGTCCGTTTTGAAAAGAAGGAAGTGCATCAAAGAAAGCATGTAAAAAAAGGAATAGGAGTAAAGGACTAGGGTTCATTCATACATAAATTCGTCATTCATTAAGAATCAATCCTTTCAAAGAAAAACTGGTGACATGGAAATGCGTAACCAAAAAAATGTATAAAAAAATGAAAGTATGTAAACAGTTATGTGGTAAGGGCTTCATCTGTGTTTCCATATTAACACTAGTACATGACAATGTGGACTTTCCTGTGGCGTCAATAATGGGGTAAACTATGGTAGGATACACATGTTAGAGTCATGGAGGATATTGTGAAAGACAGGACACTAATGACCTTTGGCACAAAAAAATGGCACAAAATAAATAAAAGCACTAATACATCACTGTGGTAACTATTTAAAGGAATAGTTCATCCAAAAATGAAAATTTCTCCATGATTTACTCACCCTCAAGAAATCCTAGATGTATATGACTTTCTCCTTCCAGACAAAAACAGTTGGAGTTGTTTCTAAAATTTATCCTGGCTCTTCCAAGCTTTAAAATGGTGGTGGATAGTGGCTGTTATTTTGAACCGCCAAAAAGTGCATATGTTTGTCGTAAAACTAACCTTTATTCCTCCAGGGGGTTAACATGTCTTCTGAAGCAGATCCATAGGTTTTTATAGCAAAGATATTTCTATTTTTAAAATTATAAAGTCAAATCACTGACTTCTGGCAACGGCCATATGCGTGTTCGCGAGAGAGTGAAGCTCCCGGTCGGTGTAATATTACTCCTGTTCAAACAAATAAGGCTGTGCAAAAAAACTCAAGCTCTTCTTCTCTTATAGTGAAATACGCTGATATTTTTTTCTCATTTCTCATTTTCGACTTTTAATTTGTTACCGGTATTTTGTATTGCTCTATCCTCATTTGTTTATTCTCACCAGAGCTTACACTACAAATGCGGCTTCCGTCATACATCGAGTCAGAGGTCAACGAAGAAGCTGGATCTCCACTCTTGTGAACGCGCATATGGCGTTGCCAGAAGTCAATGATTTCAGTTTATAATTTTTAAAATAGAAATATTTTTGTTATTAAAACCCATGGATCTGCTTCAGAAGACATGTGTTAACCCCCCAGAGGCATATGGGTTAGTTTTTCAATGGATATAAGCGCTTTTTGGAGTTTCAAAATAACAGCCACTATCCACCACCATTATAAAGCTTGGAAGAACCAGGATTAATTTTAAAACAACACCGACTGTGTTCGTCTGGAAGGAGAAAGTCATATACACCTAGGATGGCTTGAGGGTGAGTAAATCATGGGGAAATTTTCTGTTTTGGTTGAACTAATCCTTTAAGTAGAATTTTACAATTTCTGAGGAAAAAGTAAAAACAAAACAAAAAATAAATAAAAATAAAAATTATGCAAATTAAGATTTTTAGAATTAAGGCCTAGGAGTAACCCTTTCCTCAATTATCCTGAGTATCCTTTAATACACTGTGTGCATAATTATTAGGCACGTTGATATTCTGGTCATAATTTTTCAAGCACATTTTACCAGTTCCAAACCACATCAATCTTAATAACAACTATTAATTTTGTATTTAATCATTTACAAGTGATATATAATTGTCCATGAAGGCCGGAAGTGAAAACTCTTTATATTCCTATGTGCATATAGATTAGGCATGTTTTCTTTTACAGATAAAATGAGCCAAAAAAGAGATTTAACTCTTTAAAGCCTATCTTGCAGAGATGGACTAAAATTAACTTACTGCCAGATCTTTGTGTACTGCACAACACTTCAGCATGTTATCATTATTATTAAGTGAGAGTCATTTTTTAGGATTTTTCCCCTCAAGGAAAGTCTCAGAGAACCTGACACATTGCATTTCTGGAGACTCCAGGTAGGTTGCAGTTCTGGAAAATAGTGGTGCTGGAGACTAAATGGTTCCTGATGGTTTTACACCTAATTCTTCACCTTAACTTTTAATTCTTTTGCAGTTAACACACTTTTTTCTTCTCCGTCTGTTTTTTCTCACAAGCATTCCTCTGTCCAATGGTCATGCCTTAACTTTGCAAATTCTAGTGTTACATTAGTATTGCATCCTTCTCAAAGGCATTTAAGAATGTTTGACTTGTTAGTCTGAGTTAAATCTCTTTTTTTGGCTCATTTCATCTGTAAAAGAAAACATGCCTAATAATTATGCACACCTGAATTTAAGGAGTTTTTCACTTCCAGTCTTCATGGACAATAACATATCATGTATAATAATTAAATACAAAATTAATAGTAGTTGTTAATGATGTGGAATTGGTCAAATGTGCTTGAAAAAAAAAAGACCAGAATATCATCATGCCTTATAAATAATGGTAAAACAACAACAACAACAACAACAACAACAACAACAACAACAAAAACAGTCATAAAGATTTGAAATGAGAGGATAAGTAAAAAATGTTTTGCTTTTAGGTGAGGTTTCATTTTAAGTGTACCTAAAGTGTGCACTGTGTGTTATTTAAATTGCAGCTCATACTTTGCAAGGGCTCTTCCTGGCGGGTCTGCCAGGCTGTGCCAGTGGGCAGGGTCAGTGAGGAGACGTGGTAGAATGTGACCCAGCAGGGTGAGAGTGATCTGTTGTGTGTCCAGGCAGAAGATACTGTACAGCAACTCCACCACACGAGACGCCCACTCCTTACGGGTCTCCTTCAGGAGCTCCTACAACACAAATACACAATCAAGTCTGATGAAATGTACAGTTAATTTTTCATAAACCTTTGTAGTGCGAACTCAGACACATTTACCTTAACCAGGTTGTTAGTAAACCAGAACACTCCTCCCATATGTAGCAGGTTCTCAAAGAGATGGAACGCATGGGAGTCCACCCAGCCCTTCTCCAGAACCTCCCTAAACTGGGTCTGCAGAGCCTGGCGGATAGGATGGCGGGCTGGGAGAAGGTTCCGGTAGGGAATGGGCTCCTGACCCTCGACTGCTGGCCGCAGGGACAGACCTGTCTGCTGAAATACATCAGCACACATGTGCTCCAAGATAGAGCTCATGATCACCACACTGGAGATAGAGAGAGAGAAGGATAGATACCAGTCTTTCATATACATACATATACATACACATATACATATACATACACATACATATACATATATATATATATATATATATATATATATATATATACACACACACACACACACACACACACACACACACACACACACGTGTGTACATATACAGTGCACAGCATATATATTATAGAATTGGGACAGAATTAGTTATTAAGAAATCTTAGGTTGACAACAAACAGCAATTTATAACTCAGAATGTGGGAATACGGCCTGGTGTGTGTAGAGATCCCTTACCGCTCATGGTAGAACTGCAAAGTGTTTTCTCCTGACATAGGAGTCATAAGCTGACGAATCATAGTCTGAGGTTTTTCTCTCTCATCCAAACCCAGCATCCGAACATGAGCCACCAGCCATGCCACTGCACAAATAGCCATGCTGCACACCTTCCCTTTGATGTTATCGGTGATCTTCTACACTCAGAGAAAGAGACTTCTTTAATTACATTTCAGTAAAAAATAAAACTACTGTATTCAAACTAAGATCTTTTCAAATTGTCATATGATGCTATGACAATAAATGCCTTATTGCTTTTACCATAGGACATGATGAATCTCCTCACCTGAACAGCTTCCACTGATAAAACTCCATTCTCCCAAGCATTCAGAACCTCCAGTATAGCTGCTGGTGTACTGAGACATATTTCATGCCATTTCATTTGACTGGAGAGAGACAAAACACATTTGATTAACAGATCCTTAAAGGGATAGTTCACCCAAAAATTTTAATTAATTCATTCTGTCATTAATTAAATCACCCTCATGACGTTCTAACCCCATAAATTCGGAACACAAATTAAGATATTTTTAATGAAATCTGAGAACTTTCTAACCCTGCATAGACAGCAATGTAACTGACAAGTTCAAGGCTCAGAAAGGTAGTAGGGACGTCGTTAAAATAGTCCAAGTGACATCAGTGGTTCAACCATAGTGTTATAAAGCTACGAGAATACCTAGATGTGCTGCAGAAGAATGCACATGCATGCATACTCTTGTGAACGCGTGTAGAAGACTGACAAAAAAAATATTTTTTGGATAAAGTCGTCATTTATGTTTTGGTTACACACTAAAAGTATTCTCTTAGCTTCATAACATTATGGTTGAACCACTGATGTCACATGGACTATTTTAACAATGTCCTTACTACCTTTCTGGGCCTTAAATGTGTCAGTTGTGTTGCTGTCTATGCAGTAGGGGTGTGAACGAATAGTCAACCATTTGAATATTCGGTCTATAATTGTTATTCGAATTATTCCATGGACATACCCTTGATTTGATTTTAGCCCATGTTTTTTCTATTGCAAACATTGAAATCAGTAATGCATCCTTTTCTGATCACAGGCCAGTTCTTTATACAGTCCCTCTTATGGGCCGAATCCTCAGAAACCCATCACTAGCACACCTGACTTGTTCTCTTAGTCAACATTCCAGTGAAGAATTTTCTGTAGCCTACTGTGAGGCTTGTAACTCACTGGAGTCGGACTCTACACTGCTTAAAGGGGGGGGGGGGGTACAATGGTGTTTCGTATATTCAGAGTTGTTTACAGTGTTAAAGAGTTGGATTCTCATGCTAAACATGGACAAAGTTTACAAAAATTATTTGGACAAATGACAGAGAATTTCTTTGCCGAAAATCTTTCAAGTTTCAGCTGTTTTTTTTCCCGATCATGGCATTAATGACGTAATTGGTGGTGGAACTCCTTATATGAGCTTTTCTCCCGGAAAAGCGTGCCCGCGATCACGTTGGCTAGACCGTGAGAAAGAGAGCACGCCCATCAACGTGCTTCATTCGGCTGCACTCTGCAAGGGATTCACTCGGGAAGAATGTCTCTAAAGAACTGTGGTTTTGGTTGTAAGGCAAAGATAACTTTGCTCAGCTTCCCAAAGAACCCAGTGTTACGTGAACAGTGGATGCAGTTCCTTTTTCCGGGGCAGCAATGGAATTTTGCAAGTGTGTTTGTTGATGAATGTTTCATATAAGAGGACCAGATCGACACTGGATTTGCACATTGTTTGATACGGAAAAACGGAGCGGTCCCAGCTATAAAAGATCCCGGTAAAAAAAAAACAAAAAAACGGAAAGCTGTATTTTTCTTTTATAAATATAAGAAAACTAAAGACTTTTTGGAGATATTAAGGATACATTACTACTCTGTAGGTACTCCGGATTAACATGAGATTAGGTGAAACTGTGTATGTTATGTACCCTTTAATCTGGACGCTGATGCACATCTTAATCTTTTTAATTCTACCTGTGTATGACATTATGCTATTACTCCCTTGAAGTATAAAAATCATAAGCCTGTTCCTGTGCCTTGGCACACTGAAACTATGCATACTTTGAGACGGACTAGTAGACAGGCAGAACGCAAACGGAAGGAGGACAGATTGCAGGTTTCTTACAAAGTTTTGAGGAACTCCTACAACATGTTTCTGAAAGCTGCAAAGGCTGCAAAATGCAAATATTTGTCTGAACTTATGACAAACAATTGTCACAAACCTCAAGTTCTTTTTTCTACCATTAACTGTGTTAAATCCTTCCGTACATTCAATCCTAGAGCCCTCTATTTCTCTCTGTAACAAATTTATAAAGTTTTTTGTTGAGAAGATCACAACATTACGAACACAGCTGACTAGTTCAGTATACATTTCATATGATGTACCATTATGTTCTTGTACCTGGTTTGAGTTTAAGCCTACTGACTTAATCTATTGTAGTGAAATTGTTAATCATCTAAAACCTACTATTTGCC
Source organism: Cirrhinus molitorella (assembly GCA_033026305.1). NCBI lineage: Eukaryota > Metazoa > Chordata > Actinopteri > Cypriniformes > Cyprinidae > Cirrhinus > Cirrhinus molitorella. The sequence continues at coordinate 26,100,764 of CM065136.1, read as the reverse complement.
TTCAGGATATTATTCCACCTTAGTTTCTTAAGACAAATCACAGACACAATTGGTCCCTGTCTGTTATTGGTTATCAACTAATGTTTGTCTACTGGTTCCCTCCCTAACAGTCTCAAATGTGCTGTAATGGCACCTTATCTTTATCTCTAAGATCTTTGAAAAATTGTATTGACTCAATTACAATGACTGTTGATTCTGTTCATGAGATGTATCAATCTGGCTTCAAAGCTTTACACAGCACTGAATCTGCTTTATTGAGAGTCTCAAGTGATATTTTCCTTGAAATTGATTTTTGTAAATCAATGGCTTTAGTTTTATTAGATACGAGTACTGCCTTTGACTTGGTTGATCATGAGGTCTTGTTGACACGTTTAGAGACATCGGTGGACATCGGTTTTACATTGGTTTCGTTCTTATCTGACCAACAGATGTTTTAGCGGTCGTATTGGTCATCAGACCTCTTCTAGAATACCTCTTAATTGTGGAGTTCCACAGGGATCAATCCTTGGGCCAGTATTGTTTACCCTGTACATGCTCCCTCTGGCTTCCATTTTTAATAAACATTCCATTCTTTCATTTATATGCTGATGACACTCAGATCTATTTTCGTTTAAAGCATAATGATAAAAATGGCTTACAACCACTGTTGGCTTGTTTAGAAGAACTTAAGCGTTGGCTCTCAAGTAATTTTTTAAATTTAAGCAAAAATAAAACTGAAATAATCCTATTTGGGGAAAAGGAAAATTGTGTGTTAGATGTTGTATGTGGTTCTCTGGCCCAACATGAAATTCAGTGTGCTAGGAATCTGGGCATTCTGTTTGACCAAAACCTAAAATTCGATAAACAGATCAGTGCTGTAGTAAAATCAGGCTTTTTTTAATCGATGTCAACCTACTAAAGTCAAACCTTTCTTATCACAGAGTAACTTCTAAACAGTGATCCATGCCTTTCTAACAACTCGTTTAGATTACTGTAATTAACTTTATTCTGCCGTTTTTCAGTCTTCCCTCTCTCGTCTACAGCTGGTGCAAAACGCAGCTGCTAGGCTGCTCTCTGGCACCCGCAAGTATGAGTCGGTAACTCCTATTTTATCTTCACTGCACTGGTTACCTATCAAATACAGAATTTATTTTAAAATTCTATTATTTGTCTATAAAGCCTTTAATAATCTTGCACCTCTGTACCTTACAGACCTGCTGCATCCAAACATTTTTTCTAGAACACTGAGATCCAGCGATTTTTGTTTACTGGCTGTGCCTAGGTCTAGACTTAAAAAATGAGGTGATCGAGCTTTTGCAACTGCTGGCCAAAATTCTGGAACCGTTTATACCGTTATATATTAGATTAGCCCCTTCTATTTCTGTTTAAGTCTGGTCTAAAGACATATCTATGCTCTCTTGCTTTCAATACTCCTTGACCTCTGGTTCCATTGTTGCTTTTTATTGTTGTTTCTTTAATACCCTTGTTTTGTTAATTTAATCTGAGGGAGAGTGGTTTAACACAAAGCGCTAAACTGTTAGCACACGTTATCTTTGTCAGCATGTTCTTATTGTTATCAGACTGAGGAACAAACTTTCACCTGAGCATGTGGATATTATGGTTTCTCTCAGAATAAACATGTGAAACAATAAACACAATAAATATAGGCCAACTGGAATATATGTAATCTGTACTGTAATTGGCACAGTCTGCTTGATTTTTCCGTTTGCTCTGCTTGATCTTGAATGCTTTTGTTTTTTGTATGTATATATTTTTTGGTTACACATGTTTTCAACCAAAATAAAACCTTGAGATATAACAATGTTGATGTAGAACGTTGTTGTGTAACGGCTAATCATAAGCTTGTTCAAAAATCGTGACAAAACTGACAAAAATTTTAAACAAACTATCGTGTTATATGGTATGTCCTGTTCAAGAGAAATGTTGGTGAAGGCTTAATTTATATATTTCTCTGATAAAAGTCCTAGGGCTTTTGATTTCACCTTAATTTAATTAGGTGCAATTCATATTACTAATGCAGAAATGAACTGAACCAAGTCTAAGTGGGTGCAATATCCTCTTAGCATTTCTGTAAAATCTGCCTAAACAAGCAGTGTACTACTAGCAGAACAGTGAAGCGCTAACAGTTCTCTTTCATGTTTCATGAAAATATTACAGGTGATGGGTGTGACTGGTAGGCATAGCTGACGTGAAGCAGCACTTACACAAGCTTCATCTCAGAGGAAGAATTAAGCAGGGCCACCAGACTCTCCACCTTCCCAGACTCAGGTCTGAAGCAGGGGTGATCTGGATTTAGGGTCTTCCCTTCCTCTGGCATGCATGTCTGCAACCATGTCTCAAAGAAGGGAGTCTCGCCCGATGGACTGGGGTCCGAAAGAATAACCTGAACAGATAAAGCGAAAGATGTGATCAATGATTCAGATATAGTAAAGTGTCTGTCATTGCAGGATGTTTATGAATTATGTAAGAATATTCTAACTTTATCAGATTGTAACATCCATCTACTCTTCTGCTCAAACACTTATTCTGTATAATAAATATGTGTGTGTGGAAACTGACCTCTGACCCATAGGTCTGGACGACATGACACAGCATGAGGAAGGAAATGTCGAACAGCAGAGCTCGCACTGACGCAGATTTCGCTAGAAAGTACATTCACAGATCTTATAAGTAAATTACTCTCAGATTCGGTGAACAAATACATACCCACACATTCTCACACACTAAAGCTAAAAATAATTAACAGAAGTTCACACTGCAGATGTGAATGCTTGAGCAATTGTACACATCTGTTTTTCAGTTAGTGTGGTTGTAACAATCCTCAATACTTGAGGACAAAATAGAGTGTACTTCATTTTGTGTTATTTTATTATTTTTTTTTTTTAAAAGCACAATTAGAAGTTAGTAATTTATCAACAGGCTGCATGTAATCATAGCAAAATAAACCACATGACTTACATCCTTCTCCACTGATGTGTTTTGGAAACTCATTCAGCCTGGAAGAAAACAGCAGAAACCTATCAATCTCCTAGACACTCTGTTCATGTATTTGTTTGGGTTAACTATATGAGCTGATCCTGAAGCAGTGTATCCAATCTCTTTCATATGGTCTTACTTGATGAATTTGCGAGCAAAAGACTTGAGCTTTCCTGTCGCTGCCGCAGCGGCCAGTAGCAAATCAAGACTCTTTCCTGAAAGCATGTGACCCAAAACTCCTAGCAGTCCCTCAGGAGACTTAGAATGATCCGCATCCACTGTCTAGACAACCAGAAAGGAAGAATAATTGTACAATAAGGTTCCATTGTCAACATTACTTAACATGAACTAACAACAAAAATACTTCTTAAGCATCTATAAATTTTAAATGTTAATTTCAACATTTACTAATACAATTTTACAATCAAAAAAATATAAAAAGTTTACACCCCCCTCATTCTTAATACTGTGTTCTTACCTGAATGATCCACAGCTGTTTATTTATTTATTTATTTATTTATTTTTAGTTATAGTCGTTCATGATTCCCTCGTTTGTACTGAACAGTTAAACTGAGATGTGTACATTTTTCTTATTTTGCCAAAATATAAACAAAAGTTTGAAAACCAAAGAAGTTTTGGGACCTGAAGGATTTTTCTGAAGAACAGCAGGCAGTTTAACTGTTCAGGACAAACAAGGGACTTATGAACAACTATCACTTTTTGTATGATCCCTCTTATTTTGCTAAAATAATTAACATTTTGCAGATTCTAAAAGGGGGGTGTAAACTTTTGACCTCAACTGTAAATATGAGACATGCATACAGAGTGTTTTTTGGCCCAAATAACATTCTGTAGGCTATGATCTGCGTAGGTTTGGTACGGGCAGATGCGTTAAATGTGTTAATTATTTAAACACATTTTTTAACTAATTAATGAAATGAATGCATTAAATCAGAAGCCCTAAAATAATAAAACCTGCTGAGAACCTTAAGGATGTTGGTGACTGTTGGTTCAGCTCTCAGGATGAGGCCCGGGTTTGGCTGAATGTTGGCGTTCTCTGCTGTTTTCAGTCTGGGTGCATGTTCTCTGTCCTCACTCCTGAAGAAAAAAAATGGAAGAGAGAGATAAAAAAAACAAGGACAATAAGATAAATAAGAAATAAGGAAAATAAGAAAGAGACAATAAACAAGTCTTTTCTTTCATTTGCTTGTGGTCACATTTTAAAATAAACCATATCTAAAATAAAAATAAGAACAAAATATTCTGATCTATACCGTTTTGCAATAAGATTGGCGGTGTTTGCCTCAGACAGCAGGCCCAGTTTATTACACTCCTGCAGTAACAGACTCAAGCAATCACAGCTAGACACACACACACACAAAGCAGTGTTAAAACATGCTTTATAAGTTTATAATTGAACAACACCATGGTATTGATAAATACCTTGAAAGCACTGTCTGTCATTTAAATTAAATATGTTTTTGTCCATATAAATCATTATTGTAGCTTCCTGTAATTCAGCACATAGACAATCATAATTAATACAGGTGGTGTTGACATACTTGCATCTCTGGTCAGCCTTATCCAGCAGTGGTGTGAGATTCAGAAGATATTCAAATGCCACATTCACATCCTCCATAAAATCCTGACAAACATAGGCAGGTCATATGGAGTAATTAACATTTTATGTGGAATTACATATTTTGTCAGGTGCGATGAGCAACATATTGAAACTGGAACCATAAAAATTCAAACCCTGTAGGTACACATGAGGTAAACAGCCAAATAACGGTACCTGTGTCTTTTCCCCTTGTGGGTACTTCTTCAGTCTTAGTAAAACCTGAGGAATCTGAAAAAAAAAAAAAAAACCAATGATTCAGTGTTTCTACTCCATAAACTCTGCTTGCCTATGTGAACTCCAAAACTAATGTATAGAACAGAGACATGTAATTGCACAAGCAGCCTTATTCTTTATTAAAGTGATGGTTGACAAAAAGGAGAAAATTCTGAGAAACTTCATCATTATTTGCTCAACTGTTATTCCAAACACAAAAAGAGAACTTGATGCTGCTTTTTCCTTACAATGACAACCAATCCAGACAGATCCTGCCAAGTTTCAAAGAGGAAAAAAGCACCAAAATGTCAGTCATACAGGAGCCTAATTCAAGAAAGAAGAATCTTAAGAAAGACATTTATCATTTTTCAAGTTAAATCAAAAGTAATTACGTTTGTTAAAGTTAATTATTTTCTTAAGAAGAAAAGCTGTGGTGTTATCTGATTCTCTTGTCGAAGCCTCGCTGATCAGCTCTATTAAAAACACTTTGAAGGCCATTTTTTTTACTGGCCGTTTTAATCATAGAAAGTGTAAACAGTTTTTGTACTCTCCATAGAGTATCCTGTATTTCTGTCACAAGCTGATAAGAGTGAATGCGTCCTGTACATTGGCACTCTCATGATATGTGCTGAAAGCATTAAAATATATTTGTGATGGTTTTTAAAACATTTTTTTCAGGATTTATTATTATTATTATTATTTCAAATTCTTTGGTGAATACAAAATATTCTTCAAACATTATTCGTAAGAAGAAAATAAAAGGATTTTATTCTTAAGAATGTTTGTTGAATCTGGCCACAGTTTTTGGGGGGGGTTAAGTGGCCTCTTTTAAAAATATTAAAATCCTAAGTTCAAGAGTGATTGGTGATTCTCACACCTTTAGAAAGGTGAAAGCCGTCCATTTCAGCTCCTCGTTCCCCTCTGGAGATTCAGTGAGTCCAGTGAAACAGGCTTTCCAGATCTCCAGCACAAACAGTGGAGCTGGAATACGCTATGGAGACAAAAATAAATAAATAAATCAACATTAGAAGAACAATACACACCACTTCAGCTAAAGTACGAAGACTTCTGTCTGAATTAACCTGCATTCGCTTGATCATCATAAGCTGCTCTACTAATGGCTGGGTCTCTCCAGTAAGGTTCATGGTTCCCTCCAGCATTATGAAGGCATGGACTGAAGGAAATGAGGTGTGGACTGGAGGATCACTCTGAGGACACAACATCTGAGGAATGCTATGAAAACAAAGAATGTCACAAACATAACATTTCATTTTACTTTTAAATCATGCAATTTTTAACACTTAACTAATTTATTGGTTAGTTCCTTGGCTTGTTTCATGATGAGTAATAAAAGCGACTCATTTTTTATTTATTTTTTTTTTTTATGTTCAAAAATATTTTGACTCCAAAATATTTTTAATAAAAATTATTAATGATTATAAAATACCTAATATAAAGTATGACCTAATATAACCACAAGCATTATGAAACTATCCAAATGACTAAATGGCCAACCTGCATTAAAATAACTATGATATTCAAAATGTTGCTTAATTTTATCATAACTCTGCAAACACACTGTGAATAATCAATTTATTATCCAGCTCTATCATTACTGCACTTCAGACAGTGAGTCAGAGTTCTTTCTAAATTCTTACCTCTTGACCAATGAAACACATTCCTCAAGATTTTCCTTCAGCGTCTGATTGGTCACAGCATTGAGATTTTCTGATAACTTGAGCAAAGCTTGCTCTACGTTGGTCCAGGATGCTTATGAGACAAGAGAAAACATGAAAGTCTAAATGTGATATAATAAACATTATATGTATTATTATTTATTAGAGTATTATAATGATGAGTTTTTAAAAGTAGTACAGTTAGTCAAAGAAAACATTAATAAATATTAAATATTATGTATGCATGTTTGTCTACAAAAACATCTGATTAGTGATGCAAACAAATTATTAATTTGATTCCCAGAAAGACAGCATTCAAAAGAAATCATTTGTAAAAATTCATCAGACACCTCAATGTAATTTTTAGTCACACTGATTAGTAAGCAGATGCAGCCCATTAAAAGGTTATTTTGGGAATGGAATACTAGATAACAACCTACTGAATCTTGTGATGCAGTTAGTTTTTTAACAGTAAGTGAACAGCAGCCATTATGCAATAAACAGCAGTACGCTGGAGTGTCACATGGCCTCATCATGTTGCAATTGAGTGGGCAAGAGTGCATCAAAAATCGGATGAGTAAACAAACCACAGTACAAAAATAAAAGCAAATATTGTGAAATTACTTTTTTTTTAGAGTACCACTGTCCAGCAGTGACAGTAGTGGTTGAGTTTTACACTAACAGGCACCATCGTCCTTGTTTCGCTTCCACAACTTTCAGCCTTATCCTGCTTCATACTACAATGATCTTAATAAGTCTTTAATAAGACATGTCCATAGACATGATTTCTGGCCAAGTCCTGACGGATTACATCAGCTGTGGGGATGAAGACAACAACTCCCATAATTCCACTCTATCAAGGCATCATCAAACTACCTTTGTTTCGTTGTTTGTTTTGAATACAAGCCCTCTAGTGGCAAAAACTTACATATTGTGCCTTTAATAATCAATGATAACAGCGCTCGGAAAAATGATGACAATTAGTGTTTCACTTTCACTTAGACCCATTTTCCAAGCACAAGTAATAACAAAAACATTTCTTATACAATCGAAAACCTCTAATACAATTACATTTTGTATATTACATTAAAAATGCATTTAATGTGGTATTTTTTCCAATCAAGTATAACTCTTACCAAATAAGTGTTTTTAAGCAGTTTTGCATTTATTTTCTTTAAAGGCACAATATGTGAGTTTTTGCTGCTAGAGGGCGCATATGCAAAACAAACATGAAACAAAGGCGTCGTTTGATGACGTAGGGCTGGGCGACAAATCAATAATGATAATTATCACGCAATATGAATTTCCTTCAAAAACGATAACAAGAGTTCCATAAATGTTTGATATACCGGTGCAGCTCAGAAAATTGGGATATCATGAAAAAGTTAACTTCATATATTCTAGTAAAATATTTCAGTAGTTTTTTGGTTTCATTTTGATGATTAGAGCTTACAGCTCATGAAAGTCAAAAATCCAGTATCTCACAATATTAGAATATTTCCTAAGATCAATCAAAAAACGGATTTGCAAAACAGAGAAGTTCAAGTTCTCTAAAATGTGTTAATTTATGCACTCAATACTTGGTCGGCAGCACATATTACAGCAAATGACTTGCTCCTAGCACAAACTACAGCATCAGTGAAGTGTGGCATAGAAGTAATAAGCCTATGGCACTGCTGAGGCATTATTGAGCCTACAGATCGTCTGTATATTGTTGGGTCGACTGTTTCTTGTCTTTCTTGAAAATATCCCATAGATTGTCAATGGGGTTCAGTTCAGGCATGTTGGCTGGCCAATAAAGCATAGTAATATCATGGTCAGCAAACCACTTGCATGTGGTTGTTGAACTGTGGATAGGTGCTAAAGTCTTGCTGGAAAAGGAAATCAGCATCTCCATAAAGCTTGTCAGCAGATGGAAGCATAAAGTGCTCCAAAATCTCCCGGTAGATGGCTGCATTGACTTTGCACTTGTTAAAACACAATGGACCAACACCAGCAGACATCACGGCACCCCAAATCATTACTGACTCCAGAAACTTCACACTGGACTTTAAGCAGCTTGGATTCTGTGACTCTCCAGTCTTCCTTTAGACTCTGGGACCATGAGAAATTTACTTTTATCTTAAAAGAGAAATTTGGACCACTTAGCAACAGCCCAGTTCTTTATCTCCTTAACCCAGGTAAGATGCTTCTGACGTTGTTTCTGTTTTTAGAAGTGGCTTGGTAGTCCTTTTCCTGAAGACGTCTGAGTGTGGTGACTCTTGATGTGCTGACTCCGGCTTCATTCTACTCCTTGTGAAGCTCTCCCAAGTGTTTGAATTGGCTTTACTTGACAGTATTCTCAAGCTTGCAGTCCTCCTTGTTGCTTGTGCACCTTTGCCTATCCAGTTTCTTCCTTCCAGTCAACTTTACATTTAATATGCTTTGATACATCACTCTGTAAACAGCCACCCCATTCAGTAATGACCGTCTGTGACTTACTCTCTTTGTGGAGGGTGTCAATGATGTCTCCTGGACCATTGCCAAGTCAGCAGTCTTCCCCATTAGTGTGGTTTCAAAGAACAAGAGATATGGAATTTATACTGTAGGGATGGTCATTTAATGAAACTCAAATGTAAATATTCTAGTATTCTAAGATACTGGATTTTTGACTTTTATGAGCTGTACGCTCAGCTCGAACTTACTAGAGCAGATGCTTTCACTCGCTGATGAGTCTCACTAAACAGCGCAAGAAGCACTTGAATTCAGTGAAGAACACAAAGGACTCGATTTATAGCAAGATGAAAAAGCGCTGACAAACAAGAGAAACACTGTGCTCAAGGATACAGTCAGAAGGCTTTTTAATCAACAATTGCCACAATTTACCATAGATTTACTGTAGTAGCACTAACTGCACAATGGTATTGTGTCAGAAATGTGGGTATATGTGTGTCAAATGTTATTAAATTATTAATGTAGACATGTATTTAATGTATTGAAGGAGGAGTAATGGAATATAATTACAGTATTTGTGATTAAGCTATAGCGTTTATGCATTTATACTAAATGTATTTAATACTAAATGTATTTAAACTGTTTTTCATATGAATACAAATACCTTGGAACCTTTTTAAATTGTTACCATGGTATTGAGGTGCTATATTTGTGGTTTTAACTGTTATTATCATGATACTATGGAAGAGCAATGGTTAACTTAAAAAAAAAAAAAACACTCAAACAGTCAGAATAATTAAATTTCACCAAATAAAACATAGATTGCTACAATTTTTACAGATATTACTGATTTTGATAATGAATCTACATCTGCATTCTAAATCAAGCTACTACCAAAGTGTATTTTTAAGAGACAATTTATTATTACTGTGTTTCATGCAAAACTAAGAAATATTTTTTTCTATTAAGATAATTGTTTGGTTAAGGACAAATGACTAGAAAAAGTGTCAAGAATTGAAACAACAGTGGTTTGTCATGTTCATTTAACTGTAAACTGTCTGGTTTTTACAACTTTTACATTGTAGAAAAAAAATCTGCCTTTAAACTTTAACTTGAAATATACATTTTTTTACATTTATCGTGATAATTGTCGATATCGACTGATATAAAAAAAATTGTGATAATTTTAGCCCTATGATGACGCCCTATGAATGTGGAATCATGGGAGTTGTTGTCTTCATCCCCACAGTCAACCACTTCCACTACTTCTGGTCATGCGTATGCAGGAAAAACAATGCTGTTTTATCATACTAGATACATTTGAATGTGTCAAAAGTTCTGTTATAATGCTACTCTGTGCATTTGTCACCTGTCTAATAAATTGCACAACATATTAAAGTGTCTTTGGTGTTTCCATATTTTCTAAAAATAAAACCGGAAAATCAAGGGTGAATGACATCATTGGCAAGTGATACAGCCTTTTACACTCGTTAAAATTACTTATTTCTCTGAATTTAAACATTTTTCGAAACATTTGGGATCAGTACACAAGTCAGCAAAATATATAACACTGTTCTAGTGGTTTTTGGATATTTTAATCAAAATATTTTTCATATTGTGCCTTTAAGGTCAGAGGCTCTGATTTAATGAAATATATATTTATTGTCTTTTTTACGCCATGCCAGCACCAGGGCTATTTAATGAAATAACAGGAGTCTAATGTGTTGTGTGTTTCAAAGCAAAGCATGGCACTGTATTCACAGCAGTTCATGATCTGGTCTATTCTGAGAGGGGCAATATTTTATCAATTTTCTAGCGCATCATGTGACTATTAACCAACAAACGAGAACCATAAACGTGAATGTGTTGGATTATTTTAATATTAACTTGAAATCTTGGTGGATACTTCAAGTAAATATTACCCATCTAAGGGGTTCAGTTGACAAAAAAAGATAGTGAATGCCTTGATTTTTTGAAAGGAATCAAAGGATAGATACGTTCATGAATGGAGGCAACAGAATATTTGTAAATATGTCATAAAGATAGTTATAATTGTAAATCCTTAGTAAATAAACACACCTTGTTCCTCCAGGCGTGCGATGTGCACCAGGGCTCTGTTCTTGGTGCTGTGTAACAGATTGGTCATGCGCTCCAGGCAGGCTCTCAGACTGTTTTCTAATGCAGGCAGAGCGCCGGACTCCCGCAGTCTCTCACAGTACCATGCACAGCCCTGCAGGAGCCAAACCACAGTACACAGCATGGCGCGGCACAGCCCGATACATTCCTCTGCCTTTCCATGGCAGCTGCAAGAGAGAAACACAAGACAGAAAATATATTACCTGCATCCTAAGAAAACTGCATCTCAATGACTCTTGGATAGAGAGAGGTGACTGATTGATGTACAAGTACCTGAGTCGGTTGAAGAACATATCCATAATCTCAAGCAATGATTTGATACACAGCTCCCGTGAAAAATCATCAAACTGTAAGTGAACAATTAAAAATAGTGTGGGTATTTCAATTCAGTCAAGTAAAACTCGAAAATGTAAAAATACAAATGAAAATAAATAATAAAATAAATAAATAACAACCAACCTTGCTGATTGCAGTCAGCACACTAGAATATGACACCATCTACAGGTGGGAAAGAGAATATGACGTTGATAAATTGTGCTGGACCTATAGCATATATACACTGACATCTAGTGGTGATGTGATGCACACGTTTACAGCTCCTGGCGTTGTAGAAAATTGCTATTAGCAAGACATTTGTGAGGGTTGTGTTATGTGATCAAATGTGGCAAATACCAAGCTATGATAAGTCAAGTAGTATTTGGTAATAATCAACAGTGCAACAATGCAAAATAAAACTTATACGACTTATGTTTTCACCTGTGAATTGATGGCATACTTCAGGTAGGACAGGATCAGAGGGTTGGGTGATGGGCCAATCATAGCCTGTTCCAGAAGAGCTTCTGTTTGAGGAGAAACAGTAATCACACCTGAACAACTACATGACATATATACACTACCAGTCAAAAGTTTTTGAACGGTAACATTTGAATGTTTTTTAAAAAAGTCTTTTAAAAGTCTATTCACCAAGCCTGCATTTATTTATTTTATTTTATTTTTTTAAAAGGGACAATGCACATTAATTAACACAAGTAAAAAAAGTCTCCTATGTAAATTTGCCAGATTTAGCCATTCTGGCTAATTTTCATCTGCAGTCCCTTTGATCCAAAGTACAGCAAAAACAGTATAATTCTGAAATATTTTTACTATTTAAAATAACAGTTTACTCTTTGAATATATTTTAAAATGTAATTTATTCCTGTGATCAAAGCTACATGTTCAGCATCATTACCTCACTCTTCAGTGTCATGTGATCCTTCAGAAATCATTCTTTTATTTCTATATTCTATATATTTTTTTCTATTATTATTTAAAACATGCGAGTAATGTTTTCAGGATTCTTTGATGAATAGAAAGATCCAAAGATAAGCATTTATCTGAAATAAAAAGCTTTTGTAACATTACACTATACATTCAAAAGCTTGGAGTCAGTACACACACACACACACACACACACACACACACACACACACACACACGTTGTGTTTCCATGTTTTATGGGGACATTCCATAGGTGTAATGGTTTTTATACTGTACAAACCGTATTTTCTATTGCCCTACACCTAAACCTTGCCCTCACAGGAGACTGTGCATACTTTTACTTTGTAAATAAATAATAAATCCTGAAATAGAATATTTTCTATTCATCAAAGAAACCAGAAAAAAAAATTATACTCAGCTATTTTCAACATTACAATTATATATAAAAGTTTTTTTTTAGCAGTAAATTACAATACTATAAAGGTTTCTGAAGGATCATGTGCCTGGCGTTATGACGCTAGAATTTCTGTTGTGCAATAACAGAAGTAAATAAAAGTTTAAAATAGTTATTTTAAATAGTAAAAATAATGCACAGTTTTACTGTTTTTGCTGTGCTTTGGATCAAATAAATGCAGGCTTGGTGAGAAGAAGAGGCTTCTTTAAAAAAAAATCTTAGTTCAATAACTTTTAACTGGTTGTGTATAAACAGGTCAAATGTTTTGAATAACTAACATTTTAATGTTTAAACATACAGTAAAAACAGTACTATTTTGAAATATAATTACAATTTAAAACAGCTGTTTTCTATTTTAATATATTTAAACAAATGTAAATTATTCCTGTACATGTTTGATGCTTAATATACTTTTTTCTTTTTGATTTAAATAATTTTAAGAATACACTTTGAAAAACGGAAAAAAACGTTATTTTGAATCGTAATAATATTTCACAATGTTACCGTTTTGCTGTATGTTTAAGCAAATAAATGCAGCCTTTAATGCAGGATTCTAAAATGCAGGATGCCCCTATTGCTCCCAAATGGCTAAAATTGGGTTGTGTATAATATGATACAGTAATCTGTCTATTAAATATGAGGTGAAACATTTAGATATGACCTGCTAGATTGAGGTAGTCCCAAGTGGCTCCTTTAGGGCAGTTCTTCTTGATGTTAATGGCCCATTGATAATCACTCCAGCGCTCTTTCCACGCCTGCAGGATAGCCTGCTTCAGATTCACCATTCTGTCTGTTTTTGAAACTATAGATAAAAAAAATAAATTAATCAACAGTATAAACAGTTTAAAGTCACAGTGTATGACAGTGGAACGTCAGATACCAGTTCTACTCATGATCTTCAATCTTACCTCATAAAAAGAAAAAATTTTTATCGTATACAGATAACATAATAAAATGCCAGTTTATTATTTGGCTTTTTTAAATCCCGCTTACCACAAAATAGTCCAGCTGAAGCAGTAAATGAATCAGGTTTTTGTTCATTTACAATTCCCTAAACATCAACGCCGCCATATTGGACTGTAGGATCGCGTTCTCTGATTGGCCGAGAGTGTCTGTTTGCTGCAGTATAGATCGATCAGATTGGGTGCTCTGATGTAGCGTCTCTTGATTGGACGGGAGAGACTGTGTTGAACATTTGATTTAGAATAAAACGATGAAAGTGTAAATGCAGGAGTTTTCACTGTAACAATTACGTATGTAATATCACACAAAATACCATGTCTTGATGTTTCTTGATATATACGCGTATATCACGGTATAGCACTCAAATCATGTACCACACTTTTTTTTTTATAAAAAAGGTTTACAAGTGCTGTGCTATTTTGTAATATAAACAAGAACGTTTTTTATGTTTGACAAGACCTGCATTTGTATTCTTATTATTAATAATAATGATCTTCGTCAATGTGAGCTTAAAATAGCTGTAATTGTTACTTGAGTAAAAAGTAGTTACTTTTAGCTATTTGATATAAAAAACATTTTAAGAATCGAGGCTTGGAGCTAAATTTGACATTATGAATTACTGTGATTTAACACAGTGGAAATATAGAAAAAAAAATGAAATATAGAAAAAATTGCTTTGACATCACTGAATCAGTGAGTTAATTGCTGTAATTGGATCATTAGAATTCACAAATACATAATTCAGTTAGCTTTGTAACCCAATTCAGCTGAATCGAGAATTCTGTCAGGTGTTGATGTCCGATTCGAAATGTCTCAGTGATCGTTGATTAACAAATTATCATTTTTAGGGTACACTGGTCGTGATAATGTTTCTGAATCACTAACAAGGACCGGTGCATCATTTGAGCTACAGTATTGTTTCAGGCCACTATTATTTTCACCAAAAAATAAAAAATAGTTTTAAGTCAGTTATTTCTATCTTTTGCTGTAGTGTGTGAGTAGGAAATATGAGTTTACATTTTCCAACATTAATTTGCGCAAGGAGTCTGACAACAGCCCGTGCTCCACACAGAGATCTGATCGCATCATAACCCAGTCTGTCTGTAATGACATGAAGAAACAGAACAAACTGAGACAGACTAAATCCAGAAGAACTGTTTCAACATCTCCAAGATGCTTCAAGAAACCTACCTGCAAAGCTACAGTACTGTTAAAAGTTTTAGGCACTTGTGTAAAATGCTGTAAAATGAGGATGCTGTCAGAAATAATGTCATAAATAGATGTTATTTATCAATTAACATCTATTAATCTAACATTTGGTGTGACCATCTTTTGCGTTTAAAGTAGCTTTTGCCCTAGCTGCACCTAGCGCATAGTTTTTCAGGTAGGTTTGCAGGTAGGTTTCTTGAAGCATCTTGGAGACATTGCCACAGTTCTTCTGGATTTAGTCTGTCTCATTTTGTTCTGTTTTTTTTTTTTTTTTCTTTTTTCATGTCATTCTGGAGAGACTGGATGATGATGATGTGATCAGATCACTGTGAGGAGCACTGGCTATTGTCAGACTCCTTGTGCAAACAAAAATCTCATTGGATTATCACAATTAATAGCAAAATGAATGTTTGTAAATGTAAACTGATATTTCCTACTGACACATTACAGCAAAATATAGAAATAACTAATAAAAACCCTTTGTTGTTGTTGTTGTTGTTGTTGTTGGTGAAAATAATAGTGACCTAAAACTTTTGCACAGTACTGTATGTCAGCCCGTAGATTCAGAAGCAGCATCCCGTTGGGTAACAATAGTGTAAGTTCCTGTTGCTTATTCAGGTTCTGCTAAAGCTGTAAAATGATATTCAAGACAGGACCTTCCCTCTACAGTCTCACAACACCCCAAACATGTCGTCCATGTCCCATAGCCTTCATCCCAGAACATTCCTATCTAATCTCTCTGTAGTTACAGATCTAATGATACAGGTGGCATATTAATGTCCACATATTCTCATGAATATGTTAATATGCTAATTTGTCATTAATTTTGTCAGTGTAAAGTGTAAATCTGTCAAAATTGTTTTTCACTCCATATTCCAGTTGCTGTCCATAATCCAGATTATTCAAGTACTCATCTTGAATTTATTTTTTTCCTAAAGGATATGTCAAAACTCTTTTGTGAATGTTTTCCTGACATACATGCTGACAAGGTCTTATTAATGTACAATAAATTACAAAGCAATGTACAATTATACAACAATGACACACTTCACCTTTAGACACTTTGCAAACATGCTCCTGAATCTGAATTTTGCAAGTTATTTTTATTACTATATCCGTCAGTAATACATTGTGAAAGCCAAAGCAATGTTTGACATTAATAATGGCACCTGCAGCGTATTGTATTTAGTCTTTAAGAAACGCCATCAAGTGGTGAGTAATTTTTGTCCATCTTCACTGTGTCCATTTTTCCCACTGTCCCGTTTTCCATGAACGCCATTCTGTCGCTCTGTCCTGTCTTTGCCAGCAGCAGAAAGCATCTTCTTTTTAAAACTGAAATCTGTGCCACGGCTGCTGTCACAGTCATTCTGAAAAAACAAAGATACAGAGCAGTTTAGAGCCACTCATTTTCCACTTGGAGCAAACTATACCTTTGTTGGTTACAGGTGTAATGTTTGAAGAATGACTGCTCAAGCAAACCAACAAGCAAATGTACCAACTGCTTTAATTTAGTATATTCAAACAGTGCAGTAATTTAGTGTAAATTGAATATGCTGCACAAACCACCTTTAACATGATTAAGCTAGTGCGAATCTGTTTCACTTCACCATAATATGATTGTCCTTCTCAGTGAAAGATGGTTTTATGCTGTGTGTGCCAATGCCATCGATTTCCAAATGTTCCTCTCTGCATTTGAGAGGACTGAAACGGCACTTCATGAAAAATCTATATTAATGTTCTACCTGTATATTAAAATGTTTTTGCAAGCAGTTCTGCAACCTTTCTGTCTCTTTTTGGATTTAGTATTAAATAGCTGCACTCATATGTGTAAAGGTTTGGAATAATTAAGATTTTTTAATGTTTTTGAAAAAAGTATTTTATGCTCATCAAGGCTGTATTTATTTGATTAAAAATGCAGTTTAAAAGAACTGTCTTCTGTTTTAATATATTTTAAAATGTGTTATTCTTGTGATTGCAAAGCTGAATTTTCAACATAATTACTCCAGGCTTTAGTGTCACATGATTCTTTAGAAATCATGGGCTTAGTTATTGATTATTATAGGTTCTCAATTATTAACAGTGGTTCTTATAATTATTAATGCAAAAAACAGCCTTTTTTGTGGAAACTGTACTACATTTTTTTCATGTTTCTTTGAAAGAGCAGCATTTATTTAAAATAGAAATCATTTTGAATCTTATGAATGTTACATTTACATATAGGCCACAAGAGAAAATTTATAAAATGACTCCTGCAACCTGAATGATCCACAACTGTGGATCTTTGGTTTTTCAGCATTTTTTGAGTATTTGAACCCTTTCCAACAATGACTGTATGATTTTGAGATCCATCTTTTCACACTGAGGGACTCATGCAACTATTACAGAAGGTTCGTATGCTTACTGATGCTTCAGAAAGAAACACAATGGATTAAGAGTCGAAGGGTTAAAACTTGTTTAATTTGAAGATCAGGGTAAATTTAACACCTTTTGTAAGTACTAAATGACAAAAATATGATATTTTGGCAAAATATTCATTCTGTTCAAAGTGTACTCCCCCAGCTTTTATAAAGCATATTTTTTTTTCTTCTGGAGCATTAGTGAGCATTTAAACCTTCTGTAATAGTTGCATGAGTCCCTCAGTTGTCCTCAGTGTCAAAGGATGGATCTCAAAACCATACAGTCATTGTTGGAAAGGGTTCAAATACACAAAAATTCCCAAAAACCAAAGAATTTGAGGGACCTGAAGGATTTTTCTGAAGAAATGCAGGGAGTTTAACTGTTCAGGACAAACAAGGGACTCATAGGCAACTATCATAAAAAAACAAAACAAAAAAAAAAAACAGTGCTGGATCATTCAGGTAAAAACAGAGTATTAAGAATCAAGTGTATGTAAACTTTTGAACAGGGTCATTTTTATAAATGTAACTATTATTTTCTCTTGTGGACTATATGTAAACTTCTTTTATGTGAAATATCTTATTCAGGTCAGCACTAAATAAAAAATAACATGCATTTGTATGATCCCTCTAGACCTCAACTTTACTTTTTTCAGTATAAGACTATTTTCAAGCCTTAAGTATGAGATGTAATACTTTTAATATATATATATATATAATTCCAAAGTAGTGGTGTACTTATTAATGTGCATTAACTCTTCACCGTACATGTAGTTAAGCCTTATAGCCGGATGAACTTTTGTATTAAACGTGCATCTCAATTGGACTGACCAAATGTAGACATGACTGGGTAATTTCTATGATAGAGTTTAAGTTTTGTTATCTCACCCCATCTGAATGCTCGGGGAGGGTCTGATAGGGTTGTGATGACTCAGTCTTGCAGGGTCTGCAGTCTTCCAGTAAACCCACTGAAGAATCAAAGTCCTCATCAGTACTGGAGCCCTTAAAGAAAGAGGAATGAGTGGTACAGTGTTGTAATATTCCATAATTGGTTGTTTAAAATAAAAAAATGTATCTCTGTCAAAGAGGCTATTAATTTAATCTATGAGAAAATTTGTATAGAAATTGTAGTATTTATCATTATTGTTTATTATATTAAAGAGCTCACATCATCTTTTATATTTTTTCCTGAGGTCTACAATTTACAAGTGCATTTTTTTCCATGACTCTTTCTCTGACCCTCATGATTAATTGGACCACCTTCTTTTGATGAAATGAGAAATACTGTATACACAGAGACTGTGGGTTTGCTTTTGGATTAATATTTAAACCACCTAATCGCTCAATCATTGAAATGTGCTGCTTAAACTATAATTATCATACTGAAAATAAACTTCAGCTGTTCTTTTAACCCTGAATTTTAACCCTAAGATTAAAATGCCTAAAATAAGTTCAAGATATTTTCATTCTTCATTATTCTATGGCATAAGACACGAATTTTAAAGTAACACTCCACTTTTTTTGAAAATAGGCTCATTTTCCAACTCCCCTAGAGTTAAACAGATGAGTTTTACCGTTTTCGATATTACACAGTGCCTGAATATATTCCCCAACTATTTTACTATTAGCTTAGTGGCTTAGTGCCGGTCACGTTGGAAGTTACCTTGCTGGGCACTATTTTCAGGCGCTGCGTAATATCATTGCGCCTACTGCACCCATGGTACGGCAGCAAAGTTCCTTGATTATTACACTGGAATGAGAGTATAGTTCCTATCCATATCAGTCTAGAAAACTGCAACTTTTCATTTTCTGTTGGCCTTAGTACACGATGTAACTACTGAAGAGTCAAGTTTTAAACAGGAAAAATATCCAAACTCGTTGGTCATTTTTGAGCAAGATGTTTATGGTCTAATCAGATTAAATGATTTATGCTAAGCTATGCTAAAAGTGCTACCGCCAGACCCAGAGATCGGCTGAATGGATTTGAAATCGGTAAAACTCATTTGTTTAACTCTAGGGGAGTTGGCAAATGTGCCTATTTTCAAAAAATGTGGAGTGTTCCTTTAAGCTTTCACTTGTTTTTTAAAAAGGAAGCTGCTAACAAGCAGTTAAATTGCATTACAGAGGTTGTCAAGGGACATTAAACAGCATTACACAGAACAGGAAAAACCCTTTTGAAATTTTGTCGAAAATTTCGGCCTATAAAAATACATCAGCACCACAGCATTCTATTGTTCCTCATACAACAATAACAGAACTTATGAACTCTACTTGAGGTTAGGTTACCTGGGTGAAAGGTCTGGATGGGGACTGGGTGTTCTTGGGGGAGCCAGAGCCTCTTAATCTTTCACTGAACCAGGAGAAAGGCACAAACGGTGGACCAGAGGAACGTGAGGACCGGTTCTCTGTTCTCTCTGAATCCCTGGATATAAACAAACAAAATACCTCACACATCGACATCTGTACAGATATGCAAAGAAACACTGGTGCTTAGATGACTGACATTAGCTAAGTAAATGCAGGACAGACTCACACACATACCGATTTCCTGCTGATAGTCTGTTGGATCTGTCTTTCCTGACCTTTCCATATGTGCGACGTAAAGTGACCCTGCCCAAAGAAAAACAAGCAGATAACTTTTAAAACACTACTCTGGCCACTACTACAGCATCTGTATGATGAACAAACATAAAGGGTGAACTATGCCTTTAAGAACTTTTATATTTGTAGTAAACACCTAATTTATATAAGACACTGATATTTATCTTTAATCAGATAAAGATTTTTAAGAAGATCTGAATGCACACGCAAGCATTGTGTACTCTCATGTTATTTTTTTTTTTCCACAATCACTGATGTCACATGGACTATTTTAACAATGTCTTTAGTACATTTCTGGGCCTGAATGCGGTTGCTGCATTGCTGTCTATGCAGGGTCAGAAAGCTCTCTGATTTCACCAAAATATCTTAATTTGTGTTCCAAAGATAAACAAAGGTCTTACAGAGTTTGAAATTACATGATGGTAAGTAATTAATGACAGATATTTCATTTTTGGGTGAACTATTCTTTTAAGACTGACCCCAGATCAAGAAAACGTCTCCTGGTTTTCTTGTCCAGCAGCACGGTTGGACTATCAGGTTCATCAGGGCCAGTGTCATGACTGTCATCTGAAAACAGATAATAAAAATGAGCATCAGAATCCAGATTAGAATCAATGAAACATTTAGAAACATTTAATGTGGATCAGAATGATCTGGTCCAGGATCATTCTGCCATTCTATCTAGGATCAGGTCTTAATCTTAATTTTGTGCCAGTTGTTCCAAAGCAAAATCGGATCAGGACCGGAATCACTTTTAGAGTTAAAATAATTTCAGAATCAGAGTTCACATTTATTGAATTCACAATTCTCTGAAGAGACTTGCTGATTTGGTGGTTAGCACGTCATATGAAATAATGATGATGTAGCATTGTATACATATTTTATATACAGGTGCAGCTCAAAAAATGTGAATATTGTGAATTTTTTTTTTTAATTTATTGTAAAAAAAATAAACTTTCATATATTCTAGATTCACTACATGTAAAGTAAAACATTTCAAAAGTTTGAATTTTTTTATTTTGTTGATCAGAGCATACAGCTCATAAAGGTCTGGGTATCTCTTATTCTTTGAAACCACTCTAATGGGGAAGACTGCTGACTTGCGAATGGTCCAGGAGGTAATCATTGACAGCCTCCACAAGAGTGTAAGTCACAGGTCATTACTGAATGGGGTGGCTGTTTACAGAGTGATGTATCAAAGCATATTAAATGCAAAGTTGACTGGAAGGAAGAAACTGGGTAGGCAAAAGTGATGGCCGCAAGCTTGAGAATACTGTCAAGTAAATCTGATTCAAACACTTGGGAGAGCTTCACAAGGAGTAGAATGAAGTCAGAGTCAGCGCATCAAGAGTCACCACACTCAGACGTCTTCAGGAAAAGGGCTACCAAGCCACTTCTGAAACAGAAACAACGTCAGAAGGCTAAGGAGAAAAAGAACTTGACTGTTGCTCAGTGGTCCAAAGTCCTCTTTTCAGTAAATTTTGCATTTTATGTTGAAATCATGGTCCCAGAGTCTGAAGGAAGAGTGTAGAGGGACAGAATCCAAGCTGCTTGAAGTCCAGTGTGAATTTTCTGAAGTCAGTAACGATTTGGGGTGTCATGATGTCTGCTGGTGTTGGTCCATTGTGTTTTATCAAGTGAAAAGTCAATGCAGCCATCTTCCGGGAGATTTTGGAGCACTTTATGCTTCCATCTGCTGACAAGCTTTATGGAGATGCTGATTTCCTTTTCCAGCAGGATTATAGCACCTGCCCACAGTGTAACAACCACTTGCAAGTGGTTTGCTGACCATGATATTACTGTGCTTTATTGTCCAGACAACATGCCTGACCTGAACCCCTTTGAGAATCTATGGAATATTTTCACGAGAAAGATGAGAAACAGTCGAACCAACAATATACAGATGATCTGAAGGCTCAACAGTGCCTCAGCAGTGCTACAGGCTGATCACTTCCATGCCACACTTCACTGATGCTATAATTTGTGCTAGGAGCAAGTCATTTGC
This sequence comes from Cirrhinus molitorella, assembly GCA_033026305.1. Taxonomy (NCBI): domain Eukaryota; kingdom Metazoa; phylum Chordata; class Actinopteri; order Cypriniformes; family Cyprinidae; genus Cirrhinus; species Cirrhinus molitorella. The sequence continues at coordinate 26,078,824 of CM065136.1, read as the reverse complement.
TGTAATATGTGCTGCCGACCAAGTATTGATTGCATAAATGAACATACTTTAAAGAACTTGAACTTTTCTGTTTTGCAAATCTGTTTTTTGATTGATCTTAGGAATATTTTGAGATACTGGATTTTTGACTTTCATGCGCTGTAAGCTCTAATCATCAAAATTAAACAAAAAAAACTTTTAAAATATTTTACTTTACATGTAATGAATCTAGAATATATGAAAGTTTCAGTTTTTGAAATAAGTTACAATAAAAAAAATAACTTTTTCAAAATATGACAATTTTTGGAGCTGCACCTGTATACAAATACAGTCAACCAAAAAATGATTCAGACACCAGATACAGGACACTATAGTTCATTTATGTAAGTGAGGCTAGCAAAATAAAGTAAACTGTGATATATTATACCCACAAGTTAAAACTGATAAAAATTTGGAACCAAAAATTATTCAGACATTTTAATCTGACCATGTTTTGCTTAAATTGCTAATGTAAACATTTTAAACCACAGACAAAATTAAGTATTGCTTGGTAATTGGTCAACAAAGTATTGATAGTTGTGTAATAATTGTCATACTAACAGTTGTCTGAATTTTTATTGTAATCCTTTACCATTACCTTTCTATCAAAGTTAATCTGACATTATCAAGATTAATTTGCTCTGACACAGTTTACCTATGAGTTCTTGTCATATTTTATTACCATTTCCTAAACTAAAGCAAATAAACTGGGATAATGTGAGAAATGTTGAAGGCATCTAAATAAATTTTGGTTTGACTGTACATCCGGTAAAATTATGTGAGATCACTTGATATTGCATTAGATGAGATGTCCGTATGCAGTTCAAACCTTCGCTCTGTGAGTATTCTCCATAGTGTAGAAGGGGCTGACTGCCCTCACGAGACTTGAGGTGGTCCGTCTGGCAAAGATGTGCTGGGGAAGATGTCTCTGAATGGATGCAGGGTCTGGTGGGAGACTTCGATGGGGTGAGGGGAAAAGCCTCTTGAGAGGGGGTGTTTAGAAGGTGCTTGTAGCTCCGTCTTTCATCTTGTGCCTCCTTTTCTCCAACCACAGTGCAGGGGTCAAAGGTGAAGGTTCGGTCTCTCCGTGAGGAAGGGGAGGAAAGGAGCAGGTCGGAGGAAGGGGAGGAGCAGCGAAAGGAAGTGTGGAGTGGAGAAGATGAGGTCTGCGCGGAGCTACCAAAACTCTAAACCGCAGACACACACAATGACATATCTCACATGAATGTGTGTTTTTTAGGGTCAACTGAAAGTAAAACCATAAAAAACGGTTACATGAAATAATCATTACTGGAATTGAAATATAAAAATTAATAATTTTTTTTTTATTTGGTTTAACTTGATTCACCAAAATAACTAAAAGTAAAACTGAAATAATAATTATATAGACATATACTTTTAAAAATAACAAAAATTACTACAAAATACTATAAAATTTTAACTGAAATTAAATGAAAAAAATAAAAATATTCAAATTCAAATTCAAATTGTAAAAATAACCACCAGAAAGAACCATGATAGTTTAAATAAAGAGCTTTAGTGGAAGGGAAGACTGTCAGTGAATAAATTAGATTTGGGTATGTTCCTTCCTATGTATAAAAATTCTACTATCTAATAAAGTTATTAAGAATAAAATGAAATAAATAAAATAAACTATCGAAAGTGACATTATAGGCTTTTAAAATTACACTAAATATTTCTAATTCAAATAAAATATTTCTTTTTACAAATTAAGTCGTTAAATTCAAATTAAGCCTAAAAAAGTATTACAGTTTTCAACTGTTTTCAACATTTATTATAATACGAAATGTGGTACCAACTGTGACAGTGAAGACTAGAGTAATGGCTGCTAAAAATTCAGCTTTGCCAGCATAGGAATACATTACATTTTAAAATATATTAAAATAGAAAACAATTATTTTAAATTGAATAATATTTAATATGACTGTTTTTACTGTATTTTTGATCAAATAAATGCAGCCTTGGTGAGCAAGCCTTCAAAAACTGTTAGCAAAACCCAAATGTTTAAACTGCAGCATTGCTCAAAGGAAATAAGCCACAAAAAATTATATGATTTGTATGATAACGGTCCTTAGAACAGCATATGGGCTTGGAATTACAAGTATGTAAATAACATGACATAATGTCTGCTGGTGTTGGTCCATTGTGTTTTATCAAGTGAAAAGTCAAAGCAGCCATCTACCGGGAGATTTTGGAGCACTTTATGCTTCTATCTGCTGACAAGCTTTATGGAGATGCTGATTTCCTTTTCCAGCAGGACTATAGCACCTGCCCACAGTGTAACAACCACTTGCAAGTGGTTTGCTGACCATGATATTACTGTGCTTTATTGTCCAGACAACATGCCTGGACATGTTGTCTGGACTGTTAGCAAAACCCAAATGTTTAAACTGCAGCATTGCTCAAAGGAAATAAGCCACAAAAAATTATATGATTTGTATGATAACGGTCCTTAGAACGGCATATGGGCTTGGAATAACAAGTATGTAAATAACATGACATAACAAAATAGTAATTTTTGGCTAAACTACTCCTTCAGTCAGATGCATGAAATCTACAGCAAACACACACCATTCTATCAATGCTGTCATCCCCATCTATTGAGCTCACGCTGTCTCTCAGGCGGGTTCGGGAAGGCCGATGTCTCCTGGTTTTGATTGACAGTTGTGCTTTGGCTTTCTGTAGGCTGCTGTCAAGTCGTTCGGTCTCTGGAACTGCCTCCGTCAGATCTAATGTGGTATAAAACACATAGACGTACATTTACTTCCTGTAAAAAAGCATTTAGAGGCAAGCATGTAGCCCAAGATGCATGAACTAACACCACAAACATGGTGACAATCCTGATAAAAGACTGCTGCACTGCTCTCAACACACACATTAGTGTTCTCGTTACAATCCATAAAATGCAGTGACAACGTAAAGCAGGGCTAAAGCTCTATTAAGCTGTCAACAGCCTAGATTACTTATATGAATGATGGGTGGTCATTCCCCATGTACACCCTGGGGGTGTGTGTTTGGGTCAGTGAAACAGGAAGTACACAAACACATATTAGCAAATACACTAAAGTGAGAGAAAGGCACTGGGCAGTGTGTAGATGTGTATTTTGTGTGAAAATCAAAAACAAAATAGTGGTGTCAAACGATTAATCGCATCCAAAATAAAAGTTTATGTTTACATACTATATGTCTGTGCACTGTGTATATTCATTATGTATATAGAAATACACACACATGCATGTATAAATTAAGGAAAAATATTTTAGATTTATATGTAAAATACGTGTATGTATTTATAATCTAAATTGTAAACAGGTGTAAATATACATACATATATATATTTTTTTAAACATATACATGTATGTGTTTGTATTTATATGTACATAATAAATATACAGAGTAAACACACATATAGTGTGTAAACAAACTTTTATTTTGGATGTGATTAATCATTTGACAGCCCTAAAACAAAAAACAAAAAACAAACAAAAAAAAAACTGCACATCTCCACACAATTATATTCATAAATATAAATTTGCAGTGACTGCTCTGTGAAACCTAGCACAAATAGATGGATATATAGATATACTTGAGGTCAAAAGTTTACATACACCTTGTAGAATCTGCAAAATGTAAATTATTTTACCAAAATAAGGGGGATAACACAAAATACATGTTATTTTTTATTTAGTACTTACCTGAGTATAATATCTCACATAAAAGATGTTTACATATAGTCCACAAGACAAAATAATAGTTAAAATTTATAAAAATGACTGTGTTCAAAAGTTTACATACACTTGATTCCTAAAACTGTGTTGCTACATGAATGATCCACATCTGTGTTTTTCTTGTTGAGTGATAGTTGCTTATGAGTCCCTTGTTTGTCCTGAACTGCCCGCAGTTCTTCGGAAAAATCCTTCAGGTCCAACTAATTCTTTGTTTTTTTGTTTTTTTTAGCATTTTTGTATATTTGAATACATTTGAATTTTATTATATTTAGGCAAGATAAGAAAAATGTACACATCTTCATTCAAAGTTTACACACCTGGCTCTTAATACATTGTTTTTCCTTCTGAATCATCAGGTGAACATTTGTAAAAGAACCTTCTGTAATAGTTGCATATGATTCCCTCATTTGTCCTCAGTGTGAAAAGATAAATCATACAAGCATTGTTGGAAAGACTTCTTATACACAAAAATGCTGAAAAACCAAAGAATTTGTGGGACCTGAGGAATTTTTCTGAAGAACACCAGGTAGTTTAACAACAAGTTCAGAACAAATAAGGAACTCATGAACAAATATTACTAAAAAACAACACAAATAAAAAAACACACCTGCGGTGGTATGCACCAGCGCACAACTTTGACACGTGTCAATCTCGAATGATGTAAAAATGTTGCATGAATTCCGATCTGACTGTTCAGACTGAGGTCGCATTGCGAAACATCCGACCTGTATTGGATTTAGAACCACTTATGGAAGTGACTCAGATCTGATTATAAACATATGATGATGTTTCGTTCCTGAATCAGCGTGAATGAATCAGCCGTTGATTGATTGAATGACTCACTTAAGAGTGACTTGCTGCCACCTACTGGCGGTTTTTAATTTCACATTTAAAGTGTCTTTTCATTTTTACAATTATTTCAAATATCAGTTCTCAAAACATTATTTATGCATTTGTAACTGCAGGTTAAAGCATTCCATGTTCCATGTGTAAATATATCTAAATGCCACTTCATATGCAACTTCTGCAAAGATGAATTTTGTTGATAGTGATTTAATTTGTTCAGTAGCACCCTAAATGTATTATTATTATAACTGACTGATAAAATGTAAAAATTTTACTCAAAAGATGATGCACACTTTTAGAAAAAAAGGCTTTTATAATGGTAAAAATGCCCATAAAAGGTAACAAAAATTTTACTTAATATATTAATATATAATATAACCATGCAGAATATATAGAATATCCAAAACATTAGGAGTCAGCTGTACATGTCAGTCTTTAAGATATTTGCACAATAACACTCAGTAATCTTTATCCATACAATCCAAGAAAATATTGAGATATTATTCTTTGTCAACATCGCACATTCCTAGTACTGACACAAAATGATTTGCAACAGTTGCTTTGTCATGTCCAGAGTAGACAACCTCAAGCTGTGGTTTATTTCTGTTTTTTTTTTTTTTTTTTTTTTGGCTAGTTATGAATGGCCCCTAACTTAAAAATTTAGTAGCCAAATTGGCTGGTGAGTGAAAAAGTTAATTTCAATCCCTGCAGGTCAGTAAAACATAAAAAATAACATGCATTTTGTAGGATCCCTCCTATTTTGTTAAAATAATTAACATTTTGCAGATTCTGCAATGTGTATACAAACTTTTTTACCTCAACTAGACAAACAAACAGTGAAAATGTCAAAATGACTTTACTGTGGTCATTTTTTGTGTATATATTTGATTTTTTTATATAGTAATATTATGTTTTTAAGCAGTATCTGTCATACATTTTGTTAAACTTTGGTCAGTGCTATCGTACTTTGCTGTCACATGATATTACTGTTTGTCACATGACCTCATCCTAATTAATTTTTTATTGCAAGTGGTAAGGCAGTTAAAACATTGAATATTTTACACTGAAGGTCAACTAAAGTGCATTACAATGTGGTATATGACATTACATGTTTCTTAAAAAAATTGTACCAAAGCTGTCACTGGGGTGGTACTCTTTCAGAAGTTACTAATATTCACCATTTACATAGTATTCTGTACACTTTGGGTAATAATACCTTTAAGGTATACTACTATGCACACTTTGCAGTAAATAAAGTACCTTTTGAAAGTGACAGCAGTTGTACCATTAGTTGTATGCTCTGTTGTACAGTGCATGTTTTGGGAAATGTAGGTAATCCAAGTATTCCATGCCTACATTTTCATGTGCATAGTACAGATACTATAAGCATTTGCAATGCTCGGATTGTAGTTATTTCCCTCACTAAACCTGCTAAAGAAATAGTATATCCAAAAATTGTAACCCCTCAAGTTTCTTCTGTTGAACAGAAAAGAATGGCTTATAATGCTTTAACAACGACTTTTTAAAAATCCCTATAGGAAAAATTAATGGAAAAAATACTTCCGGAATCAACACCACAGAAAAACTGTGTGGGCACTAATGCACTCTATATTGTAGTGGGAAGTGGAAACATGTTCATTAAAAAAAACACAAATGTTTTCAGATCTCAGCACTAATTCCTGTGGTGACGTAAAGACTGACTCAGCAAGCTGCACTTTCAAATCCTGTACAAAAATCCCATAAAGCCAAACTCCTAAATGTCCCCATTACATCTACCATTATTCCTCAACCATGATAGATGGAATCTAAAAATTCACAAAAATGTTGAATAAAATATTTATGACTCTAAAACAAACCAGCCCACATGCTCAGAGAGAATCGCAGCCCCTGGTGCTTTTAGAGTCCAGACTGTAGCTGCTCTCTCCTGTAATGCGCTCAGTGCATTGGGAGTGTGGAAATGAAGATCTGGACATTAATGGAGGGGGGAGGGGATGGGCAGACGGGAGAGGTCACTCACCAAACACATCCTCTTCTGCCTCGGCCAGCGGAGTGGAGGACATCTTCAATCTGAAAGAGTGAAACTTTAAAATTTAACTGCATATGCACAAGAGAACATTTCTGTCTTGGCCACAAACAGAGTGGTGGCAGTCTGGGCTTTTCAAGCGGGGAAGCACAGATGTCACCGATCAATAGATCTGTTCTTTTTGTGTCTGCAATGTTGATTCTAAAATCTGCTTTTTTGAAAATAATTGACCAAGTTCAGAACAGTATGTAGACACAAATGGCAATAAACAAATGAAGGTTATACTAAATGTCAAACTATTTCTAAGTATTTACAGCTATGTTTTAAATTGCTAAAATTACTGTAATTGAATTTTAGGGGAAACCAAGCACTGTCTTAAAGAGGGGTTATGTGTAATAGGGGCACAAAAAAAAACCCCACATATACAGCACTGACCAGTTGGCCAGGTTGGATTTGGCTGCCACATACACAGTGTCCAGGCAACAGGCCGCTGTGCCATCTGCTGCCCAGCACCTTACAACGGACAGTGCCCTTACCATAATATTCATAACATCTATCTATCTATCTATCTATCTATCTATCTATCTATCTATCTATCTATCTATCTATCTATCTATCTATCTGTCTGTCTGTTGTCAGCCTGTCTATCCATTCATACATCCATATGTTAAAAGTCTATCTGTTTGTCTAAGTCTATATATTTGCCTGCTTCTTTTAGGCTAATCCACACATTTTTTGTTTTATCTGTATGTTCACCCAGGGTTCCCACTCTAAGCCAAATGTAAAATTCCCTGACTTTCACTGACTAAAAAGCTGAATTTCCATGACCTATAACGAATGGATCCATCCATTTGCAAGCTTTATTTATTTGTTCACAGACATTTTTAGTACAAAACACATACACACTACTTTTTTTGCTTTTAACTGTTATTTTCACCACAGAAATTCATTTTTGGTTTTGATGCTTTCAGGAGTTAAATGCTTTGAAGGATTTTCTGTTTGTCATCAAGTGCATCATTACGTCTTTCTATTTCTTTACATTTAGTTTTTTGCTTTTCTATCGTTTACTTCTAACACCTGAAGTGGTCATTTTGTAGCCAAAGGTATTGAAATTTACATTTTGCTGGCATGTTTACCTTAGTTAACAGGTACAGCCTGGTGACTAGGTTTGACTTAAGTGATTGCCATTTGACAAGAGAGAAGGGAATAAAATGCAAATAGCCTAAACATAACAACAGGAAAAACACATGAAACAACAGTTTTTTAAAAAATATGGTATAGAAAAAATTTATTTTGATTAATGGAAACTACAACATCTGGAATGGACCTTTTAAAATGTCATGATATTCCAGAAATTCCATGACCTGTGGTAACCCTGTACACTGTAAAAAAGAAATAAATAAATTAATTAAATTTATAGTAATGTACACTGTAAAAAAATAAATAAGAGAAAAAGAAATTAAATTTATGGTAAAAGAAAAAAAAAAAAAGGCAGCTGCGGTTGCTAGAACTTTACCGAAAAAATGTGGTGGCAACATTTTAAGTTGTACATATTAAAATTAAATTTACAGTAAAAAAAAAACGTGCAGTTCATACAATGAAGTAATGGTATAATATGTTACTAAAATACGTTATTACTGTCATAATATATTGACAACAACTTGTCATAATATATTGACAACAACTTGTCATAATATATTGACAACAACTTTAAAAACCACAGATGGAGAGAATCAAAGCTAATCACAAAGAGCTATTCAATAAGCTGAGGTAAATAATACATGCACAAATATAAAAAACATCATCATAAACTGCAAAAAAAAGAGATTTATCTTACTTTTGTCTAGTTTCTTGTTTCCTTAGGAAAAAAATATATAAATTTATCTTTATCAAGTAAAATTATCTGCCAGTGGGGTACGGAAAATACTCTTAAAACAAGATTATTTTTCTTACCCCACTGTCAAATAATTTTACTTGTTTTAAGCAAAATCCACTTTATTTAGATTTCCACCCCAGGAAACAAGACTAAATCTTTTAAGTCATTACATTTTAATAATAGAATTTTTAGATATTTTGACTAGAAACAGGACAAAATACTAAGTAAAATAAGCCTTTTTTGCAGCGTGGTAACAAACATATTAATACTTATTTAACAACATAAGATCTAACATAAAACCCTACACTGCTAAACTGCTTTTCTTACTTAGATAGTTCGTCTTGTTTCCAGCCAAAATATCTGAAATTTCTAGACAAGTACAAATTATTGTTTTGTCTTCCACAAGACAACAAATCTAAGTAGGAAATGCATTTTTTGGAGTGTAATGTACATAACTGATAAGTGTACTGATAAATAACTAAGAGGAATTTCAGTGGAAAACATCAAATGTTGAGCTGTCACAGATTTTTATTTTTTTTTTCACTGTAATTTATAAGATGACCTGTTCTTTTCACGTTTTGGCCTAAAATGACACAAAATGGCTTTGTTTTTTTTTGTTTGTTTTTTGTTTTTTACCAAATAACTTATCTTTAACTAATTAACATGTTTTCTCTGCAGCATGTTTACAGTATAGAGAGGGATTGTGATTAGGAGAGGTGGTTGAAAAAGGTTCACCTCCCTTGTGGTTAAGTTCAAACCCCTGATCCATTCTGATCCATCTTCCACACTCTCAGAAAAAAAGGTACAAAAGCTGTCACCGAAAAGGTTAGTACCTTAAATGTACATATTACTACCTTTTGAAATTATACTGCCCCAGCTTTTGCACCTTTTTTGGGCTAAACAGTTATTAAATACAGAATAAACACAAGACAGGACTAACATTTTTAGATCTTATTCAGAAATCACTGTAATCTGATTGTCTAGGCAACTGACACTGTCCGTATAACTACAAAGGCCTCACTCTCACAAGTCATCTCACTGTGATGGAGATATGAAGCTAATGGCCATAAAACTGCCCCCCACACACATTATCCCATCTATAAGAATTAGGGGGGGTAGGGCTGCTAAGTAGCTGACAGGCAGGGAATGGCAATAGCAAACAAATCGATATGGAGATGGGAGGGGACGAATCTGACCTGTGTGCACATATCAGCAAATAAATGCTTACTTTCACTGCAGGACTAAAACAACTGAAATGGTACATGCTCATCAACATTTCCTTGGCTACGCAGATATGCATAACCTTGTATTCAATACACACAATGCCTGATCAAGAAAAATCTGTGAAAAGAAGTACTTACAGTCTTTAAAGCAAGCATTAATATAGCTCACCTCTGCTATAAGAGCTGCAGATGACAATCAGGACAAACAGATCCTGAAAATCATGAATATTTCATTAAGACAAATGGATGGAAGAGGGACAGGATGGAAGACGAAAGCCAGATAAACAGACTCACCTCTATGTAGTTGCGTATCCCACAGCAAAGCTCAGCTGCTGGGATGGGCTGACATACTGCTCCTCTGCCCTGCTCACGGGATGCTGCTGGAGGACTTCTGTTCCTGGATGAGCACAAATTTACAACGTCATTGGGCTACTCTGCGTGTACACACTCACACACACACATAGTCCTCAGCAACAGAATGTCAGACACTGCTATACACACCCAAGGACAGTGATGAAATGAAAGAGGCTGAGAGAGAGAGGGAGAGACAGAAAGGGGAGGGAAGCAGAGGCACATGTGCATCATGAATCAATGTTATTACCACTCCAACAACCAATCAGCTTTTATGCCCCATCACAGAGGAAATCTATCTGTGTGTCTGCTTCCATTTCACTTACAAATATATTTAAAAAGGTACTTAGGTGCAGGCTATGTATGGTGAATCTGACTAGATTAGAACTGATGTGGATTATCATCTTTAAAAACGTATAAGGCATGATTTTAATATACATACAATTAATTGTTTTCTCTATTAATTTATAGGTTAAATAATTTGCTTTAGTTATTATTAGATACATTTTAACAGAGCAAACGTTTATGTTGTACTTAAGCTTACACTATTTTATTAGTATTGTTTTTAAACAATAATTTTAAAAGGAAATTAAGAATAAAGGTTATAAACATTTAAATGTGATTTATTATATTTCATCCTCAAACTCTCATTCTTCTGATCATTTTCTTAATGTTCTCAATTTTACGCCATTCTCAGAAATACAATGACAACAGCATAAACATTTTTCTGTGTTGACAATAATGTCAATAACGTTTTTTGACCGTTTGACCGTGAGAGAGACCGGAACAAAAATTTCATTGGATGAACAAGTGTTATCGCCTTTGTTATTGGACCTATGAAAGTAGGCGGGTCGCAGCTCAAAATCGGTAATGCTTATTGGTTAAGAACGCAAAAGGCCCAACCCACTCTTGACAGCGATTGGCCAGCGGCCTTGGCGGGAGGACACATGTATGATTTGAAATTTGAAATTCGGTTAGTGTGGCTCGGGTTTTATAGTTGCTTGTGTGTTAGCGGATTAGTTCATACGTTCATAACTTTAGTTCAGATAGGTTGAAGCATTTTTCTGTAACTAAGCAGGGCTTAGATAACAGTCTTTGATAACAGTAGAAGGCAGCTCTGTTTTATATCTGGATTTCTTTCGTTTCGTGCTAGAGGTAACGTTAACGTTAAGCATTGAGAATGGCTGGAACAGAAGGACCTCTGAAGGTAAATTAATTTATACAACACCATTCTTAAAATCACGCGACTGTTAATCATATTTACTAAACGTTAAAAAACGTTAAAAGTATAACTTGCATGATATTTGTTACATGCCCTTCTCATTATCAGCCCTTAAATCTGTGGGTTAAAGTAACGTTATCATATGTTGTTCAAGTACTCGTTTCTTTAAGGTTGAGATGTTAACAGTGTTGTACTCCAGTCTGCTAAGTTACACAACTATTATATAGGTCATATTTTTGCTGGAGCTTAAGTTAGTTGAATGATACACGTTAAGGTTGGACACTAGCGAATATTCTGGTAGTAACTTATTGTAGTGTTTTCTGAAGCGCAATGCATTGTTCTGTATTGTAGGCTACGTTTTTTGCATTACATTGTAATTTGAATGTTAGGAATGAGTTCAATAAAGCGGATTCCTCACCCTTGCAAGAAAGATACCATGGTAACGTAATCGTTCGTTTCCGCCTCCGTTCAATATTGTTGGTAGCGTGATCTTGGTCAGACGTGTATCCAAAAAGAAGAACTAAAAAGTGACGCTTATTTTTTTCCACATTTACACGACTAACTTTTTTTCCACTGAGATTTACAAGATTTGCATGCTCTGGCTGCTAGTTTGCCATGTATGTTAGCTTTGAGGTTAACGTTACCAGTGTACTTCTGAAAGTTGAGTAACGTTAACTCTTTGGAAAAAAGCGTGTTCAAATTTAGACTTCTTTTTCATAAACCGTGAATTTTGTACGAAGTATTGTAGATTTATTCATTTATTGATGTGTATCTCTTTCTCTCCCTCTGTGTGTGTGTGTGTGCGTGTACACACATGTAAACATGTATGTGTATGTATTGTGTATATATATGGGCCATTCTACAGAATTAGTGCAAACTGCTGTCCCACAACCCCCCCAAAAAGACAAATTTAAAAAAGCATTTAAGTATTAAAATCTTAGATCTTTACTGAGACCAGTCTGAGAACTTAATTTATATGAAACCATCATTTGTTGGGTACTTTCCATTGGGAGGTGGTTTACCTAGTCCCCTAAATTTCAACATATGAAAATATTGAAATATTCTTTTGTATTTTTTTCATTGTTTTTGAAAGTATCTTTTTAATGAAGTGAAGTTTAAAAATGTAAATGATGAAACTTTATGTAAAAGAAACATAATTTATCTTTAATACTATTGAAATGGTGTATGATTTAGTTCAAAAGTATGTAAAATTGTTACTATCAAAATATTTGTTGGCGTTTCGGTAGTGACATCTTGGATAAAATGTGCTGTCACCACTGAAACATGTTTTTTTCAAAAGTAAAGTATACTGGATAGTTTTTGGTTCAATGTATATTCAGACTCATGAATCTTTAACTTTGAAGTCGGTATGATCAACTTGTTTCCTTCTACAAAGAAAAATTTCAAAATGCAAGTCTCATAAATTACACTTAAAATTAAATTGGTATTGATTTACAAAATGGCAAAAATATCTTAATAGCTCTTCTAATTAAATAATTATTACTGTGTTTCGGTAGTGACAAATTTGGGAAGAGGACAAATACATAATATAAAACAGAAAATTGCTTTAGTTTCATTTATCAATCTTACCTTGCATCGTAAGCATCTATAACATTGTTTTTGTCCTTTTTTAGAGTTTGTTTGAGAATAAGGCTCTCAGTAAGCCCAAGAAAGATGATAAGCGTCTGTCTGTGGAAAGGATCTATCAGAAGAAGACCCAGCTGGAGCATATCCTGCTCCGTCCCGACACCTACATAGGCTCTGTAGAGCCTGTTACTCAGGTAGAGATCATCCACATCTGCTAGAGGTCATATTTTTCAGGGCCACCAGCACCCACTGTGTATGAATAATGCATGATATAACCCCATGATATGTTTATTTTCTACAACAACAGAATCAATGGTTATTCTAAAATGGTCACTCATAAAACAACCAAGTTAAACGTTTGAGTCATTGAATCATTTAATTCCGTCAGGAACCTGGCCAACTCATATTTCTTTAAATTAATTTATTTAAATTAATTTTTTACATTTTTTTCAAATGGAAGTACCATCACAACTGTAGAATGACCCAATGTTTCTTTGCTTTCTCTTTCCTGTTTAGCAAATGTGGGTGTTTGATGAGGATGTTGGCATGAACTGCAGAGACATCACATTTGTGCCAGGACTCTACAAGATCTTTGATGAGATTCTGGGTGAGGGTTTTTTGGGGAGCACTGAATGTCAAGTATTCTGCTGCTAGCAATTTTTACTAATGAATTTGTCTACACATAAACAAAAATGATTAATCAAAAGTCATTGCTATAATTAACAAACAGCTTGAATTACTATTTATCTTTTATGTTATGAAATCTGTTTTTTTTTTTTTTAATAATTGAATTTAATAAATACATTTTTATTGTGAAATTAAATAGGCCTGCTCTTACATTATTCTTTGCTTGGTTTCTTTTCATTAAATATAAAAACAAATTCAAACAGAATACACGCAACAGTATTTTTAGTGTGCATTTTCACGTCTGCTTTGCTTATGCTCTATTGCTCCTTTTCTTGGCGCGCATTGTTTATACATTAATTTTAATGAAATCTGAAGTTTGTTACTCCGTTGACAACCAAACCAAAGCTTTCGTACATCGTGAAATATCATAAAAATATAGCAACATTAATCCAAATGTAATCAGTCATATGAAGAGACACTATTGCTTTATATGGTTAAAAGAATTAGCCTTTTGGTGTTAATGTAGTGCTGTCTGGATCTACTAAAAATGTGCCATTATTAAATAATCCCCAAAAAAGGCAGTCTTAAAGCAGGTGGTAATTTGCTCTGCTCTTGGTAGATCGCGCTGGTCATTATGGAAATGATCTGACTGCGTCTGTTCTTTAAAGTGTTCATTGTCAGTAAATCACACTGAGAATTTTCCCCTTCCATCTGTGCTTTTATGGTATTGTGCTGTAACGCTAATTTGCCCTGTTTTGTAGATCCGGCCCTAAATATTGTTAAATGAAGCTCAAACATTTGAAAGAAAACTCCTTTTCAAGCTTATGTGGAGACAGTGTGCTCTTGTGACTGCTTCTTGAGTGTAATAGGCTGTTCACTTCTGATTTGTAGTGAATGCTGCTGATAACAAACAGAGGGACAAAACTATGAACTGCATCAAGGTCAACATTGACTCGTAAGTACTTCCCATGCTCTGATTGTTCACTGGTGTAGATTGAGAAGACATCTGAGTGATGCTTGTTTGTGTGTGTGCAGGGAGAATAACACCATCAGTGTGTGGAACAACGGGAAGGGTATTCCTGTGGTTGAGCACAAGGTGGAAAAGGTGTATGTTCCTGCTCTAATCTTCGGCCAACTTCTGACCTCCAGTAACTACGATGATGATGAGAAGAAGGTCACAGGTGAGGTCGAGCTGGAAGTGAATGGATTTATATAAAGGACTTGACTTGACTGGAATGTTAAATCGTGTGTTGTCGTCAGGTGGCCGTAATGGATACGGTGCAAAGCTGTGTAACATCTTCAGCACCAAATTCACAGTGGAGACCGCTTGCAGAGAGTCAAAGCACTGTTTCAAACAGGTAATGTTTTTATATGGAGTTGTAATAGTATTGTTTTGAGTATTTGAATTATTGATTTTATAAAACGGTTTGTGTTCTTACTTCCTTGCCTAAAAAAGGGACTGTAATTGGTACAGTATGTTAGTCTGTGAGAAGAAACCCAATTAAAAATAAAGATGCGCTTCACAACTTAAGAGAAATGGGCTAATGTTGGCTTTATTTTCTAGCATTTATGCTGTTGCTTCAAGTACTATT
The DNA here is from genome assembly GCA_033026305.1 of Cirrhinus molitorella. Classification (NCBI taxonomy): domain Eukaryota; kingdom Metazoa; phylum Chordata; class Actinopteri; order Cypriniformes; family Cyprinidae; genus Cirrhinus; species Cirrhinus molitorella. The sequence goes on along the minus strand of CM065136.1, from coordinate 26,063,710 downwards.
TGCAGTATAGTATTAGACTTGACAGTCAGATGAAACAACTTATGATGTGCCTCGTCTTGGACAACATGTTAAAACGATTTTAATCTTTTCCCCAAAGACATGGTTTGACAACATGGGCCGAGCAGGTGAGTGTAAGATCAAACCCTTTGATGGTGATGACTTCACCTGTATCACGTTCCAGCCGGACCTGGCAAAATTTAAGATGGAGGCTTTAGATAAAGACACTGTTGCACTGCTGACTCGACGAGCATATGACATCGCTGGGTCCACTAAAGGTGTCCGTGTTTTTCTCAACGGCAAGAAGCTGGCAGTACGTAGATGACTTCTTTTTGCCCTTGACCCCATGAAAGTCTTCACTTTAAGTCGCAATATCTTCTACCTCTATTTAATTTACTTTCTTTTCAGGTTAAGGATTTCCGTAGCTATGTTGACCTGTATCTAAAGGATAGGGTGGATGAGACTGGTTGTCCCCTGAAGATAGTTCACGAGGCTGTGAATGAACGCTGGGAGGTGTGCGTTACCCTTAGTGATAAAGGGTTCCAGCAAGTCAGCTTTGTAAACAGTATTGCTACGACTAAGGTAAACATCTTCAGGTTTGGATATGGCATTGTTCGGCATAATACTTCTGCATTAACCAGACTTTTCCAAAAGGCCTGTTGATAATTAGCATTAAAGGGTTAATTCACAAATTTTAGAAGTCTGTTCACCCAAAACTTCAAAAATGGTTGTAGAAATAATCCATATGAATTAAGCGGTTTAATTCAAGTCTTCTAAAGGGACCTGACTGCTTGATTTAGATTTCGCATATAAATGAGAACAAACCCCATTAATTCTTGTGGAAGCTCAGTAGAGTATCCTTGATGCATGGGAACAAAATGTGCAACTTTGTTTTAAGCAGAATGAAAATCTTAATTTAAGCAATTTCTTTGAGTGCCACCAAGGCATAGTTTTATGTAATGTCAGTTTGCTAAAAGCTCATATCTTCACTCTGTGATTGAAATTTAGAACACTTCTCTGTTAAAAATTCTGGCCGTAACTGTAAGAGCCAACAATGATAATGGCACAGAGGAAAGATTTTTTTTTTTTCAGCCCCCAACCAATGAACAAAGACACTGTTATCCACTCAAAATCTATCTGACATTAACTGGATATTAGTATAATAAAGAGTGTTAACATCCATTGATGAAACAACCAGAGACTCACCGCGCCTTCAAAAATGATGTCCAATTGATGTGCGTCGACCAAAAGGGTTGTCAAAGAATGAAGAGCTTGTAGAATGTCCGCACACTCACAAGCATGAAAAAATTCAAAAGATCACAAGCGAGTTCTACAAGCTGTTCATTCTTTAACATACATTAGTGTACATGCTCTGTTTTCATAGGGCCTTTACTGGGTGGCTATCTGAAATTACATTAAATTATGTTCATCTGTAAACATGGATATTGTAAGTTGACAGTGGAGAGTGCTTTAAATATATTGTATGTTTCAGGGTGGCAGACACACTGACTATGTTGCAGACCAGATTGTGTCCAAACTGATTGAAGTGGTGAAAAAGAAAAACAAGGCTGGAGTGGCTGTCAAACCTTTCCAGGTACATCCAGATGATCAGCAGACTTTACACATCTCAATGATCATGGTACTCTAATTTTGTGATCAGATGTAAAGTGCTTGTGGACTCTGTGTGCAGGTGAAGAACCACATGTGGTTGTTTGTGAACTGTCTGATTGAGAACCCCAGCTTCGACTCTCAGACCAAAGAGAACATGACCTTGCAGCAGAAGAGTTTTGGTTCTGCCTGCTCTCTGAGTGACAAGTTCATTAAACAGGTGAGGAATGTAATATAATTTTTCGTGCATCAGTGAGCTGCTATCAATACGCGTTATATTGCCTTTGAATAAGCGCTTGTTCACTTTCGATTTGTGATCACGACATGCGCACTGTGTAAAGCACATCTTACGATATAACCCCATGTTCTAACTAGGCCTACACACGAGGCCACAACACACAGTAAAAAGTATCAGAATTAATAATGGTTTTTGTCATTCTAGATTATGAAATGCCTGCTGACAAAGTGCTGCTTACTATGCATTTACATAACTATACTCAAACTGCAATTGCTCACAGAGAGAAATTAAAGGTGTTTTAAACCAGTGAATCTGGAGTGTTTCCTGAACATTAACCCAGTGAATAAATGGCAATATGAAAGCAACTGAGTATACTGAGTATATAGACAACGGAGAATTAAATTTAGTGCTTTTATTTTCAGCATGCACTCATTCATGGCTGCATTATAATTCATGCAGTTACTTGACGGACTCTTGCGTGACTCTGTGAGTTTCTCCATTTCTTGGAGCCAAGCTGCATAAAGTAGCTACAAATCTGGCATTTTTGTAACTCCTCTAATTTGTGCATTTGTGGCTGTTAAGTTTATTAATTACAGCAAAGCAAGGTAAGTGTACTTTACCCGTGAATGCCATTGTTGGTGTCTCGTCCCCACGCTAGGGTTGTGACTGTGAGGAAATTTTCCCACCGATTAAGCGTGACAACACCGGTAATGCCGGTATCAACGTGGGGAGTCGTTTACTTTCTAATTGGCAGCAGTTCAGTGTATAGCAACTGTTTTGCTTTCACTTTTAAATTGGCGGCAATTTAGCAAACTATCCAGTGGGCATTATGGTTTGCGCTCTGGAGAATGATTTCTGTTTCAATGTGTTTTTGTTGCTTTGAGCAATGTACAGGGTTCCCATGGGTCATGGAATTTCTGGAATATCATGGAATTTGTAAAGGTCTATTCCAGACATTGAAAGTCAGGGAATTTTATATTTATTTTGTCAAAGTCATGGAAAATCAGGGATTTTTGTTTGTTGCTTTACATTTTGTTTCCATTTATCAAAATGTAAATTTTCTGTACCATATTTAGTTTTATTGCGTTGTTTCACACGTTTTGCCTATTGGTAAGGTTAGGTTATGGTTGTGAAAGCTTAAAAACCATACATTAATTTCTGTAGAAATAGTGCATTTAACGGGTAAAAGCAAAAAAAAAAAAAGTGTATAGTAGTGTATATGTGTGTTTTGTACTAAAAACTGTCTGTGAATAAGTAAATATAGCTTGCGAATAGCTGGATCCGTTCATTATAGGTCATGGAAATTCAGCTTTTTAGTCACTGAAAGTCAGGAAAAAGTCAGGGAATTTGACATTTGGCTTAGAGTGGGAACCCTGAATGTAGAATGTTATTGTGTTCAGCATGAATCATCTCATAGCAAAGTAGACGCGATGTGAAAATTGAGTAGCCGTGTTCATTTCTAATTGTATTGTCTGTTCTCTAACTGAACATGATTTTTATTACTATAAAAAAATACAAAATAAAAACGACGGTGGGGCCGGTGCCGCGGTGAACAAGTGACTAAACCGGTGTTGCGGACTCACACCGGTATCACCATCAACACAGACTATCGCAGCAAGCCTACCCCACTCTTTCATGGCTTTCCTGTGCATACTTCTCAAAATGCCCACAAGATGGTGTATTTATCGGTGAATCCATTGTTACAAAACCGATACTCTATTATGGTAAAATGCTTAAATATCGGAAACATTATCAGTCGATTTCTAAACACAAAATAACAATTTTGTTAAAGTTAAAATGAATACTGTACCAGATGTGTTGCTCATTGTTAATGTTAATGCATTAACTAATGGGACCCCTCAATATTACAGATTTAGTCAGTTACATGCTTTCAAATTGGTGTTTGGTATGCATTGTTAAAACCTGGTATCAAGAAGTGTTAAATTTTACACTTACTGTTATTAATACCAACATTTACTGAAATGTTGGTATTAACGCATCATTATCGGGTAGTTTGTAATTTCAAGATGTTTTTACAGCTGTGATAAACTCCTCAACTAAGTTGTCTCTGTCTCTTGTGTGTAGGCTAATGGCTGTGGAATTGTGGAGAGCATTATGAACTGGGTGAAGTTTAAAGCCCAGGCTCAGCTCAATAAGAAATGCTCCGCTGTCAAACACAATAAGATTAAGGGAGTACCCAAGCTGGATGATGCCAACGATGCAGGTAACAAGGTTTGATGTGCTCTTAAAATGTTAGGACACTCTCAGCCTGGATGTTCGTTTCAGGATGGTTGGTTTGTTTCAGGTGGGAAGAACTCCTCTAGCTGCACACTGATTCTGACAGAAGGAGACTCGGCCAAAACTCTGGCCGTGTCGGGTCTGGGTGTGGTGGGACGGGATCGCTATGGTGTCTTCCCATTGCGTGGTAAATTGCTCAATGTGCGAGAGGCGTCACACAAGCAGGTAAATGAATTCAAAAGAATTTTATAGACTACTTATGGGGTTGTCAATTACAGACATCAAATGAATTATTATTTTTTGCAGATTATGGAGAATGCTGAGATCAATAACATCATAAAGATCCTTGGTCTGCAGTACTCTAAGAACTACAGTGACCCTGAGTCACTCAAAACTTTGCGCTATGGCAAGCTCATGATCATGACAGATCAGGTCAGACTCCCCACAGTGTACCTGTTACAGAATATTGGTGTAAGTGTAGATTGTATGTATAATTTTGGGTGGTTTTTGCAGGATCAAGACGGATCTCACATTAAAGGTCTTGTCATCAACTTTATTCATCATAACTGGCCATCTCTGCTGCGCCACAACTTCCTAGAAGAGTTCATCACCCCCATCATCAAGGTAAATTCCAGCTGCCACTGTCATCAACAATATGTAAAAATGCTTGCTGTGGAAACGTTTCCTTGACTGCTGGTGTTGTCGTTCTCTAGGCTTCCAATAAGAAGCAGGAGCTGTCTTTCTACAGTATGCCAGAGTTCCATGAGTGGAAGGAGAAACAAAGTAACATCAAATCCTGGAAGATCAAATACTACAAAGGTTTGTCATAAACACCTGTGGTAGTCCCCTGGCAAACGTAAGCAGTGTTTTTACTCTGTGATGTAGAAAGTGAAGGGGGCACAGATTAGGTTACCAGCACCAGGGTGATTACAATAACATTTGAATGTACTTCTAAAATGTGCATGCAAAATTGGTAAATTGTGTAAAAATCTCACATGTGGGTTTTTATTTTTCTATTAATCCGTCTCTCTCCAGGTTTGGGTACCAGCACATCTAAGGAGGGCAAAGAGTATTTTTCTGATATGGCGAGACATCGAATCCCTTTTAAGTACTCTGGGCCCGCAGATGATGAAGCTATCAACCTGGTAACCATGTCTCCGTTTGAATTTGCAGTAGATGCAATTAAGCAACTTTGTGAATATATAAAATTAAGTGACCTAAAAATGATGTTTGAGAATTAATTTTTTTTCTGTCTGCAGGCCTTTAGTAAGAAGATGGTAGATGAGAGGAAGGAATGGCTGACTAAATTCATGATCAACAGACGTCAGCGCAGAGAACACAACCTGCCTGAGGTACAATTAAAAAAAAAAAAAACAACAACAGATTACGTTTGTGTGCCTCTAGAAAGCATGACCTTATTTTGCTTTGTGCAGGAGTACCTTTATGGACAAAAAACCACATCCCTCTCCTACCATGACTTTGTCAATAAAGAGCTTGTGCTGTTCTCCAATTCTGACAATGAGAGGTCAATCCCCAGCCTGGTGGATGGTAGGAACCCCTGAATTTCCCCAGCATTACGATGTTGATTTATTTTGGGTATTTGTAAAGGCTATTATAAATTTAATAAAATAATCCAATTATCCTGCCTTTCGACTTAAATCTGTGGTAGCGTTTCACGTGTCATTCATGTCAAGGCAATCCCAGAATATACCGTAACTAACTCACATTTTCTTAAAGTCAGCATAAATTAATTCCGTGTTGTGACTCATGTCAAAGTCGGCATGAAGCAAGTTGTGCTCAACAAAGACGCAAGGTTTTTTTAAGCAAAGAACTATTGAACAAAGATGCAGAGAAGTAATATGTATGTTTGTTTTAGGGCTAAAACCAGGCCAAAGGAAAGTGCTCTTCTGCTGCTTCAAGAGGAATGATAAGAGAGAGGTGAAAGTGGCTCAACTGGCTGGGTCAGTGGCCGAGATGTCAGCATATCACCATGGAGAGGTGAGGACTTTTGTTTCACTCACCTCATTCGTTGTTCAATTTGTATAGGGCTGGGCAAAAATGATTTTTCGATTACATGTTTTTGTTTGTTTTTTAAATGAATCTCAAAAGCTCTTTTCCGGTATTTATTTCAAACATTTAAAACAACATCTGATTAATGTGAATCTTATAACTGGTCTTCTCCACCATGTCACCCTCCTATTTACTTTGCACAAATACAACAGAGCTTATCATTCATTCAGTGCTTATGGCGGAGATGAGAACAAATGAATATGCGTGATTTGCAATGCTCGGGTGAAGTGCTATAGTAATACTACTAATCTGCAGACGCATTTGATGTCACGCGTAGAGGGGCCATGATTTACGGAATAAATTAATGGCATATGTTGTGACGCACTGTTTTGTTTACTACATTCATCAGGGGTCTCCAACGCGTCGCTCGCAAGCAGCCAGTAGCTCGTGGCCTGATATGAGGTAGCTTGCCAAGACTGCAATAGGTTATACTGAGCGTTAAGGAATGTTAAAGTCCCCCTGTAGTGAAGTTTATTTGTCTGTGTAGTGTTTTTATTATGCTGCAAACCATGTGTCAGTCCATTAATTAACAGGACTGCTGAGTATTTTCTCCTTAAAACTCCTCCTGGCTTTCCCAGAATTGCAGTTTGAAAGAGACCTTTTTTTTTTTTTTGCTACGTCACAAAATAGAACAACCAATCACATCAAGGGATCCTATTATTTGCATATCATTAACTGTGCTGCAAGCAGTGGGTCTAGTGAGAAGGCAGCCAGGTTAATCCAGTATATTTTTCTGCAGGTGTTTCGCTAGCTGTTTACGTTTTTCACTATTTTCACGCCGGCATGTGCTGTAACAGCTTGTTTATAACTTTAACATCTGCTAAATTTACCGTTACCATGGAATAAAATGTCTACCGTGACAGTTGTTTTTTTTCTCTTCCGTGTATACCGCAAAATGCAAATAAGTGGCCGTGGTTAACTCGCGTGCAGCGTGCATGAAAGTCGCTGCCTTTTGTCAAAGAAACATGAAGAAAGATGAACTAGCAGATCAGAAGGATCCAGAAATTACATTTTCTAAAGGTTTGTTAATAACGTGACATTGGTGCAGCAGTCAATCGACAGGCTAAAGTATTTCAAGTATTTCTAAAGTTTATTATACAAAGCCCCAATTACTGCATTTTTTGACATTAACGCATCAGTTGACCTCTTGGAAATCTGCCCAGTAGTGGTATTTTACGAAGTGTTATAGTTAATGTTTATCTTAAGATATTAAACCGTTATACTATAATTGCAGCTACATAACGTGAGAAACGGTGTAATATCGACTATAACCATTTACTAGTCATATTTTTAGGTTTTTAGTCTTTCTGCAATCTTTCTCCCTGTAGGAGGTTGAATGAGTTTCAGTATAGACTGCATTCAAGAAATACAATAAAAATATATGCTGAATGCAGTTTGCTTTTTTTTTTTTAATTAGATTTAAACTCTTCTATTATTATAAATGCCGTATTTGCTTGCCTTATTGTAATATTCACTTATGTTGTATATGTGAATTATCATAACATAACACTAATAATTCACTTTATTTAACACTAAATCGTTAAAACCAAAGTGTTTGATCATGCCCAAATGCAAATTCAAATGTATTTAACCCTAATTACTAAACTAACTATAATATAAATACTATATTAGAAAACTATCTTTTAAATGGTCAGGATCATTATTGCACACATTTAAAAAAAAAAAAAAAAAAAAAAAACTCCTCTATCCATCTATAAAACATATTACAATTTAATTGAATAAAGGAATAAAATACAATTGTAAAATGTATTCAGAGTAGCTATCAGCACACAATCAATGCACATTATGTGTTAATTACTCAAAATTGCTGCAAATATAGTGAAACTGCTGTTTATCCTTCTTAAACCCATTTAAACACATTGACAGTGCAAAGTTGTTTGGAACTATTGAGCGCAATGAACCACGTGCCCGCGCAGCGGCGTGCTCAAAGCATGTCGCAACTCCATTTGTTGTTTTTCTTTACAATAAACTTATCTATTTAGTAGATTGTGTGTAACAAATGAGTGGTCAGGTGAACACACATTGTGTGGTACAGGTACAGAAATTCACCACGGATGATAAAAAAAAAAAAAAAAAACTGCACTAGTGTCGGGTTGATATTGGTATCAACAGATACTCAATTGTTGGTATCGGTTCTGAAAGTATCAAGCCAGCCCTAGTAAATTATATGTAAACTATATGTATACAGACTATATGTAAATGTCTTTCATGTGAAATCTTATTCAGGTCAGTCCTAAATAAAGATTCTGAAAAGGGTGTAAAGTTTTGACCTCAAATGTATATCTAAAAATGTGTTCAAAAGTAAAATTGTGCTGAGATATCTCCATCAACGGATTGTCATGACTATAATATAAAAGCAGTAAACCTGGTAGCTTTCACATGATACAACTATTTAAATGGTTTTTCTATTCCTCAGGCCTCTCTGATGATGACCATTTTGGGTCTTGCTCAGAACTTTGTGGGCAGTAATAATTTAAACCTGCTTCAGCCTCTGGGTCAGTTTGGTACACGTCTGCATGGAGGCAAAGACATTGCCAGCCCCAGATACATCTTTACCATGCTCAGGTACACAGACACCCACAGCTAATGGTTATGGCTAACAAACAAAAATTGTAGAGTTAAAAAGTTGCTTTGGATTATTCTTAGTCCACTTGCTCGTCTGCTGTTCCCTGCTGTGGACGATAACCTGTTGAAGTACAACTACGATGATAATTTGCGAGTGGAGCCAGAGTGGTACATACCCATCATCCCTCTGGTGCTGGTTAATGGAGGTGAGGGCATCGGCACAGGATGGGCCAGCCGCGTTCCCAATTATGACGTTCGAGAGATCGTTAACAATATTCACCGCATGCTCAATGGAGAAGATCCACTTCCCATGGTAAAAAGAAACTAATTTTTACATTTAATTACCTTTAAATGCATAGTTCCTTTCATAATGTATATTGTTTTAAACCAGACTTGGTTGATGTTTATACTCTTCATCCATTTGTCTAGCTGCCCAGCTATAAGGGATTCAAGGGCACCATTCACGAACTGGCGAAGAATCAATATGTGAATAATGGAGAGGTGGCCATCATTGACTCTACCACCATTGAGATCACTGAGCTGCCAATCAAAACCTGGACACAGGTTTGTGATGTTTTTATACTTGCTTTAGGAAGTTTCACAGGATTCAGCCTTGTGGCATTTTTATTAAACCCATTTGGTATGTGACAAGTGTTGGAAATATTCAGGTTGACCTTATAAACTGGTAAAATTTTCAAACGTTTTCTTTGGAATAAATGACGAATTGCATTGTATCTCTCAGATCTATAAGGAGAATGTGTTGGAGGCGATGCTGAACGGCACGGAGAAGGTTCCTCCTTTGATCACAGACTATAAGGAGTATCATACAGACACCACAGTGCGATTCGTCATTAAGATGACAGAGGATCGCCTGAAACAGGCTGAGGCAGCTGGACTACACAAAGTCTTCAAACTACAGAATCTGCTTACCTGTCACTCCATGGTGAACATTGCACACCACATTTTATATCAAAATATCCATCCTTTTAAAAAAAACAAAAGCCGATTTAGTTTTTTCCCTAATCCTAAAATCATTTATTGTCTTCCATTTGTTTCTCGCATTCTTCTCATGCAGGTGTTGTTTGATCACACGGGCAGTCTGATGAAGTATGAGTCTGTTGAGGACATCTTCAAGGAATTCTATGAGCTCAGAATGAAGTATTATGTCCTCAGGAAAGACTGGCTGCTAGGTATGCTGGGAGCTGAAAGTAGCAAACTTTCCAACCAGGCCCGGTTCATTCTGGAGAAAATCCAGGGCACCCTGGTCATTGGTGAGACATGCTTTATTTTCCCTCATTGTCTTTCTCACCACCAAGACCTTTTTTTTGTGACAGCAGGTTTACAAGTGCTTATTAACCATCTAGTAAAAATGCAGTGATCATCTGTCTGCTGAAGTGTTGGAAATAATGTTTGTGTGAAAAAGCTTAACTGGTGCACATTGAGTTGGTTGAGTTCCCTGCTTTCACTTCACTGTGAACCAATCTGCTCTGAGACTTGGAAAACATTGGATCACAAGCTGCTTGTATGTCGCGCTTTTGCGTCAAACCACACATTGCAACTGCCTGTATACTTGATTTAAAAAGATGGTTCACTTAAAAATAAACTCGTGTAGTTCCAAACCCGTAAGACCTTTGTTCGTCTTCAAAACACTTAGACATTTTTGATTAAATCTAAGGGCTCTCTGACCCTCCATAGACACCAAGGTTCCTACCACATTCAAGGCACAGAAAGGTATCAAGAACATCAGCAAAAGAGTTATTGAAAGTGTTCTCATAGCTTCATAAAATTATGGTGGAACCACTGTAACATGGACTATTTTGTAGATGGTTCTTGGCAGCTTTTTGGACTTGAATATGGTAGGACCCTTGCAGTCTATGGTGGGTCAGAGAGTTTTCAGATTTCACTAAAATCTTAATTTGTGTTCCGAAAATGACAGAAGGGCTTACGGCTTTGGAACGACATGAAAGTAATGTCAGTGTTTTTTTTTGTTTTTGTTTTTGGTGAACTATCCCTTTGAAGGTAACCTCTTATGATTTAATAATTTGTTTATTTGATGCTGTGACAACACAAGGGGCCTCATTTATGAAACAAATGAAGCAGCATAAAAAACAGACCATGAGGATTCACACATTGTTGCATCATCCACCTGCTGGACTTGGGTGAATGGAGAAAAACAGAAATTATAGAAGGAATAGATAAAATAAAGAGGGCTAGCCTACATTAAATTAATTTCTCTTAAAAAATTAAACAAAAAAAGATGAACAAAAGAAAAAAAAAAACTGTCAGAAGTATTGTGAAGGCGCATCACGCACACATACACATTTCAGCGTTGCTAACTTGACGATTCAGCCAATAATCAAACTAAACCAAATCAAACAATTAAAGTCTGCTGTAAAATCACCATTAAACATTTTTGTTCATGTGAAGGATTTGTGTGGGTGATAGAGCACAAGTGAAGTACAAAGACTTGTTTACATGGATAAATTTAACAACCAAATGTTACATAGTAAAAATGTGTTGAAGAAAGGCTTGTGAGCCCAATGCCATTTAGTTTCACTTTACACATTCATTCATTTCAGCTCATTTGTATTTTGTATTCACTATAGCCTAATTTGTGACTTACTTTAGTTTAATGCACCATTTTTATACCTACTTTTATACCTATACCTACCTACCTTTTTTTTTTTTTTTTGTTTGTTTTTTTTCTTCTCTGTAATACCATTAAATTTAAAGTGTTTGTTGTGGATTAAAGATAACTAAATATGCTATAATGTTTAAAAAGATTGTTATATTTATTGGTATTTAACATGCATACTGTATAAATGAATCCCATTGTTTGTAAATATATTGTTAAAGGGTCTTTTTAGAATAAGATCAATTTCTCATTCGTGAGTTTACTACTTTCTGGCCGGGTTTTGTTTCTCTGTGTTGTAAACTCTAGGGGCAAGGCTTCTTAACCGGGGTGTTTTTAGGGGCGTGATTTAAATGAAGATTGTTTTCAGCTGTCACATTTATTAACGTACGATTATTCGTACGACAGGATTGATGGCATACGAATGTTTCATGAATCACACACAAACTGTCTTAAGTTGATTTGTACACTGATCTGCGCTCGTTTCTACGTTAGATTGATAAATGAGGCCCAATGTCTTTTGGTATGAGAGTTGTTAATGTATTTTCAGTTCATTTTGAAACTCTTTTGCCACTACATTCTAGGTAATTAATTGGAAACACTGTATATGGTATTATAAATTATGAATCCCTAGGTGTAAATAGTAAATACAGATTCTAAGCTAACTATCTTTAGGTCTTTGATTTAAAGCTTGTCTTAATTTTTTTTTTTTTTTTTTTTTTTAGAAAATAAACCTAAGAAGGAGCTGATCCGCATGCTTCAGCAGATGGGCTACGACTCGGACCCTGTTAAGGCATGGAAAGATGCTCAGGAGAAGGTACACTACACATTTAGTAAACTAAATGCATTTGTTTTCTTTGTTACCTGCATTAGTATCGTTTCATTGTTTGTTTCATTGGCAGGATGCTGAGGAGGATGGTGATGAGGAGGAGGAGGAAAAAGAGGACACTTCTGGCCCTGATTATAACTATCTGCTCAGCATGCCCATGTGGTTCCTGACCAAAGAAAAGAAAGATGAGCTGTGCCGTCAGAGAGATGCTAAGGTGACTAAGTCTGTGATGAATAAGTGCAGCTGGTGATTTTAGAATAGCAGTGGAGTTTACAAAGGTTTGGTTGCTTCTCTTCTGCAGATGACAGAGTTGAACACGCTCAAGATGAAAGCACCTGCTGATCTGTGGAAAGAGGATCTGGCAACCTTTACTGAAGAGCTGGAGGTAAATGAGATGCGGATCATAATTTACTGTATTTTTGCATTTGGTAGAAGCTTGTATGCCAAACATCTTGTACTGCAGTTGCTTTGTATGAAGAGATGACAATTTCAGTCATTTTAATGAGAATTTTGCCTGTTTTCAAAACGAATAGTTCAGTATGATTTTAGTGATTTCTAAAGTCATCAATGGTTTTTTGTTTGCGTATAGCGTTTGGAACAGAAGGAGTTAGAGTCACAGAATGCAATTCCTGTGGTGAAAGGTAAAGTTGGCAAGTCAAAGGTGAAGGCAAAGAGCGAGACCATGCCCACCCCACAGGGCCGCCGCGTCATCCCCCGCATCACCAGCACCATGAAGGTCCAGGCTGTTAAAAAGGAGGGAGCCAAACAAGGCAAAGCTGGGAAGGTATGTGTGCGGAATGAGGTTTGCATGCGTGCGTATATGGCGTGTATGCAAATCTCTGAATGATCACTGTACTCAAGTGGGTTTTCATTAGCAGTTTATTCCGTTTGTTTTACAGCAGCCAATTCAGTCGGTTTTCATAGCTGGACATTTTATAAGTTTAGCTGATCCTGAGGGAATACATGTGTATTTTTAGAAAGATGCTGGAGTGGTGATGAAGATGGAGTTTGATGATGAGGCAGATGCAGCAGCTGATGGCTCTGAGGTGGGACTGGCTGCAAGACTCACTAAGAAGATCAAGAAAGAGCCAGCCAAAAACAAAAGTAAGCTAGACATGTACTATAGAAAAATTGAGGAAATTGGATGCGTCTATGAACTGCTGCTTTTTCTGTAGTTGAAATTACTAACATTTGTTAGAAATATTTAAAAGGATGGTTCATATAAAAATGAAAAATGGCTCTTTACTCTTCCTCAAGCCATCCTAGGTATAGATGACTCTTTCTTTCAGATGAATACAGTCAGAGTTATATTAAAAATGTGACCCTGGACCACAAAACCAGTTATAAGGGTGAATTATTTTAGATTTATACATCTGATAAATCTCTAAAGCCTCATGCACGCCGGGGCGATTATCGGCAGCGTTTTTCGCCATGTCTTTGTTTGTGCTCGGACGATTTTCACTGGCGATGAGCCAAGTGAACGTGTAAATTCTCTCCCTGACTTTAGATGGCGCTTAATGAGAAACCGCAATACCCTGGTGGACACAAGGTGGAATTCCTCTTCCTTGTATCAAGATTTTTGTAGTCGCTGATGCATTTGTCATAAAGCTCTGTATTCAGACACCAATGAGACCAGCAGCTCTACATTCATCTTGCCTTGATTGTTGCATCTTCGTCTACCTACTACTACTTCGTCGTTAGGTATCAATGGGCCTTATTCATGAAACTTGCATAAATGAAAACTCTTCTCCGGATTCACAAATGCTTCGTAAACGTCCGATTTGATCGTTAAACGTGTATTTTAATGAATTCCAATCATTCGTAAATATGGGTCACATGCACGCTCGTTCACAATTAGCATAAACCCCGCCTATGAATTATAGCTACGCAAAATGCGTGTCCAAGTACGCAGTGTAATATTCTGGTCCATTTTCTCAGGTTTGGCTTCAGTGTATTGCATAAATGCAAAAAAAAGATTAATTAAGCCATATGCCAATAAATATACCAGCCATAAATATTCAATTAATGTGTGCTGACCAAAGAGTTTTTAGCCAGCTGCAAAAAAAAGTCACACGCTCTTCTGAAAACAACCAGCTGGTGGCACTTGAGAATGCTTTAGTTGCTATGATTTGGGATAGCCATGGTGTAGTACCTCATTTTTAAGAATTTTACTAAACAAAGCACTAACCAGTAATTTATTTCTCCATTGCTGTAAGATGTGTTTTACAGTTATCAACTCGGCTAAATAAAAAAAAATAAATATATAAAGGCTATGAAATAAGGGGGCAAGGGCAAATGAACTTGTATTTATGGCAGTGCATCAAAATTCAGTGTCATCAGTTTGCAAAAAAGAACACCGAACGTTTTACACATGGTAAGGAGCAGGTGTAAATTTCTTTCGTACCAACTAACGTTTTGAAAATACAAACACTTTCATGAATTTGAAAGTTTACGTCAGAACGGCTTTACTTACGTTTTAGACAATATGTTCTGCTCGCGGTTCATGAATGAGGCCCAGTGTGTGCTTGTCAAGACTGTTTTGTGCTTGAGTGCCACCAATTCATGTTTACTTTAACTTCAGCAGCACCAGGCACGTGAACAAAAGTGCCAGTCTTATTGGTTGGCCAGTTTTTAACGCAGCACATCAAAAAAAAAAAAAAAAAGACGCTTTTACGCCTGGCACTTTGTGTGCACTCACATTGGCGTCCTTTCAGTTTCAAGGCATTAAACGTTGCAGATAACATTATCTTTACTTAATATTCTAATGATTTTTGCTACAAATATGCCCTGTGCTGCTTAACTGGTTTTGTGGTCCAGGGTCACAAATGTACTAGCCTTTCCAAGCTTTATGATGGCAGTGAATGGTGGTCAAGATTTTGAAGCAAAGTATTCATGCACTTTACAAGTACTTCACATGGCTCTGGGGGTTAATAAAGACCTTCTGAAGTGAAGCAATACATTTGCGTAAGAAAAATATCCATATTTAAAACTTAGGAAGCTCTAACAAGCGTTCACAAGAGAGTGGCATTCCAGCGGATGACGTAGGTTGTGTAAGTGAGAATGGCTGGCTTTGACAGTGACTGGCTTTGACTGGAATTGACAGTGTTACTTTAATAGGGAAATTTGAATCTACAGAAGAATACACTGTTGGTTAACCATTTCAGACTCCATTGTATGAATGTAAGGTGTAATTTTGATAGGACCTATTGGGTGCATGCATACAGCATAATGAAATTTTGGTTTTAAGGTTTCATCTTGTTTCTGTGTCAGACTCAAAATCAGGAAAACAGACCACCCTCTCTTTTAAACCGGTGCAGAAGAAGAACCCCTCGTCTTCTGGGGAGGAAGGGTTTGAATCTGACATGGAGACATTCATCCCTGAGGAAGTGGCTCCAAGAGAAAAGAGAGGGCGCAAAGGTAAAAATTAATGCATGTTTCCTCCCCTTTTAGTCCATGAGGTTTAGCCAAGTACAAAACTGTTTAAGTGATTGAACCAGGTGAACTGTAAAACTGATTACCTTGCTTTTTATTACAAAGACTATACTATAGACTGTTATAAAGATCAGCAGCTACTTAAAGTAGAGACTGCAAATCATGGAAATCCGTTTGACAAAAGTAAGAGATCTGAAAGTAAATTGGAAAGCATAAATGAGCTTTGTCTCTTTGCAGCTGCAGCTGAAAAGAAGTATAGTCTGTCAAGCAGTGAAGATGAGTTTGATGACTGGTCGAAAAGCACTAAACAGAAGCGTGCTGTTATTGATGATGATGAGTCCTTCAACCCAGAACCCAGCGGTGCACCTGATAGTGATGTGGATTCCCCTCCTCCTGCACCTGTTGTGTACGACTGACAGCGCTTCTACCTTTTTTTGCTTTATTGATCTCTCCTGTTGTCTGTTGTCTGTTATGACTATTTATATTAACCTCTAATATTGTTTTCTTGATCCTTTCAGGAAAAAGGCACCAGTGAAAGCCAGCAAACCAAAAGTAGAGAAATCCGAAGCCAACAGCAAGTCTGACTGTAAGAACCAGACAACTCTCTGCCCATCACAGACCTTTTTTTCTTTTTTTCTTTTAGTTTTGTCTGTAATGTGATCAGCTGGCAACTGATCTTGTTCTCTGTCATTTGTTAAACTAGCTCTTTCTGAGACCAGCCAAGAGCCGGCCCCTGAACCTGTGAAAAAAACGGCTAAAGGAACCACCAAGAAACCTGCCGTGAAGAAGACAAGTGCTGCTTCAAAGAAGATGGCAACAGGTATTTGAATGTTACGCTAAGATAATGTTACGTTAACTTTTTATTTTAATTAAAGTTACACTCTTTAAAAGTTCCAAAAGGGCAGTGATAATATAGAACCATTTTTATGGGGATATTTTGTTTGAAATATTGTCTGCTGATATGAAAAGTTCACTGTGTATCTTAGTAATTTATAGTTTTTGTTTTTTTGTTTTTTTTTAACTACATTAAACACATTAACTATTACATGTATGTATGCAATATGTATTTCCATTTTGGGTCTTAAACTTCATATGAGATGGTATTAAAAAGGTCTTAAAGTTTTAAATTTTATATTCAGAAACCCTGTATTAAATATTGTTTTTTGTATTTTATAGATGCAAAACAGCCCTCAATCCTTGATGTGCTCTCCAAGAAAAGTCCTAAAAAAACCAAAGCCACCAAGAAGCCTACTGCTGTCAAACTGTCTTCTGAATCGGATAGCGCAGCCCCTGCTGTAGTTGAGAAGAAACCAGCCAAGAAGAGGAAGCCGGCTCTGAGCAGTGACCATTCAGACAGCTCAGACTCTGACGGTGGCAATCTGATGGCCCGCCTCAAGGGCAAAAGCACTGCTGGAAAGGTATTATCACCACTGCGCTAGTCAATACCAATTCTCATAATTCTTAGTTTAAAGTTCAATGTTTAATAAAAGGATTGTCATACTATTTTGTTGTTGCAAAGAATATTAATGAATCTACCATTTTTAAGTATTGCTTTTATTCAAAGAAAAGGAAAGAGGTAAAGATGACAATTTCTTCATGGTATTCCTAGTACAGAGACGCTATAAATAAAACAAATACACAAGGTTTTCTACTAGTTGTAGTCATAGCTTTTATATGAAGTTCAATCCTGATTTCATTCCACATTTCAGAAAGCAAAGAGCTGGGAGGATGATGATAGCTTTCAGCTTGAAGAGAAGGTGGTGACATCTGCAGCCCCAAGAAGCCGAGCTGCACGTACCACCAAACCCGTGACCTATGCTCTTGATTCAGATTCTGACTATTAAATGTCTATCTTCCTGCCTATTAAATGCCCTGAAGTGGTTTGTATGTATGATACTTGAAGGTCGGTTATTAGTTTTTTGTTTTTAAAAAAAAAAAAAAGAATATAACGTTTTGTTAAAGCAGAAAGCCTGTTTTGCTGGCTATGTTTTAAACAGATTAATGACAAACTAGCCTCACATGTGACCTGGTTTCTTAGTTTTTCTTTTTATAACGTGTTACATTACTGCACATTAACATTGTTCATTGTTGCTTTTTATACATGTTGTATTGTCTTGTAAATATTTTATATGTTCTCTTTTCTGTTCAAAGCTTGTAATAAACTTTCTGAAAGAGTTGTTTGACTGGTTTCTGAAAAGGCTATTGGCTGATTTTAGTGAAGGGATTACTAGTAATCCTGTTGCTTTTCCTGCAACTGTTTATGAAAATTAATTCAGTTACTAACAATAGTTCATCTGAAGGGCTGGTTTCTTTCCTAACCCTCCTACTATTTTAGGCCCATATACTGAGAAATTTTGCAGAATATATATATATATATATATACACACATCTTAAAGTCCCTGTGCACCTGAAATTGCCAACTTTATCTTAGTATTGTGACTTTTCTAAGGATACTCTGCCTAAGCTGTTAAACAGTTGTCACTAAAGAAATGCAATTTCCAATAAACTACACAAGTGACTAAAAAGAGTATACTGTGGCATCCATGGTATTGGTTAGAATATCTGCATGTTCTCATTCTAATCTTCACTCTGAACTCAAGTCTCTTAATACCTGTGGATTTATGTAGATTAGCAAGGAACTGAATTGAAGTTAAGATCTGACATCTGCCCTGGCAATAGATTTAAGGAGCCATGTTAGAATTTGTATTTTCAAAAAAGGTGACATTAACAATGGCTGCTGAATTAAAGGCATAAGTCACCCAAAAATAAAAATCTGCCATTTACTTATCTTGTTAAAAACTTGTATGATTTTTTTCCATTGACATGAAGTAGCTACCGGCAATTGCTTGGTTACTAACATTGTTCAGAATATCATCTTCAGAAGAACTAATACAAGTTTGAAATGGCTTGAGGTTGTGTAAATGGTGACTTCATTTTGAGGTGAAGTGTCCCTTTAATATGTATATTTATTCTTCACTTGTTATTAGGCAGTGATTGTTTTGTGGCTTTTACTTCATGTCCAATTAAAACGCCATGATGATTTTTACATTCAAATCTGAGAGATGCTTTATTAGTTTTTATTAATGAACTAGTCAATATTTGAGGTTCAGAACTAATTTTATGAATAAAGTTATGACTAATTGTCAAAGGCTTGTCTAATTTTCAGCAAAAATGAAAGCATGTTATCATTAGTAACAATGTCAATATACGAAAAATTCAACCATCTCACATAGCCATGAGTACATCTTTACTGCAGAATATGTGGTAGTTGGAAGAATGGGTAATTTATTATTTATTCTTTATTTATTTTTTATTCAAATGCTCCTAAAAAGAATGTCTAGCTGAACCTAATTGTTTTTGTGACTGGTGCTTTTCTACAGTCTGATATATTTTGGTAGGCCTATAATGACCTAAATAACTGACAGTTATTGACAGCTGTCCAAAGCAGTCGATTTTACCCTCAAGCCTCTTCATAATATTTTGTGTTTATCTGTGTAATATTACTGTGCATATTTGTGTAATCATATTGACCGGAATGTAAGACCATTTTTTTTTTTTTTTAACTCTTCATATATATACACTATATTGCCAAAAGTATTGGGACACCCCCTTCTAATGAACAGGTTTGACTACTTTTGTAATTTCCATGAGTACTAATCTTAATGTTTAAGCATATAATGATATTGAATTGTGTCCTCCTAATTTTAGAGCAAAAGTTTGGACAGGACCCTTTTTTATTCTAACATGACGGTGCCTCTGTTTGTAAGGCAAGGTGCCTTTAAATGCAGACCTTGAGCCAAAAACTCATCACTAAGCACCAATGACTTATACGTACACTATATGGACAAAAGTATTGGGACACCCCCTTCTTTAGAACAGAAAAAGGCACTTCCAAAACTGTAGCAACAAAGATGGAAGCATAATTCTTTTTTTTTAATTATTGTATTTCCATATCTGTTGCTTCAGTATTGTGTCTAAAAAGTCTTTGGTGTTCGGTCTGAGTTTTTGGCTCAAGGTCTGCATTTAAAGTCATACCAGAGGTGTTCAACTTAGGACTTGGCTTTATGCAGACCAGTCAAGTTCTACCACACTCACTGAATCAAACATTTCTCTATGAACCTTGTCTTATACACAGAGGCATTGTCATGTTACAAAAAAAGGGTTCTGTCCAAACTTTTGCTATAAAATTAGAAGGACAAAATTCCCTAGAATATCATTATATGCTTAAACATTAAGATTAGTACTCATGGAAATTACTGAAGTAGTCAAACCTGTTCATTAGAAGGGGGTGTACCAATACTTTTGGCAATATAGTGTATTTGTAGGTGACACTTTAGATTAGGATATAGTGTTCCTTAATCTAAAGTGTTAAGAACTTGTGTACTAAGCAGGATATTATAATTACAAAATGCCCACTTTACAAAACAAATATGCTGAGTGGATGTTTTTTTGCAACGCCTCATTGCAGCCAGGAGATGGTAGAATTGTCTCATTTACTTGCAACAATGTTTCAACCTGTCTTTCTCCTCATTGCTGTTGCTCTTCTTCACTGCTACTGAGGCCAAAATAATGTCTGATTTGTTCATCAACTGTGCTCACTCTTTAACAATGTAAATTTAACCCTAAAAGTCATAGGTGGGAGTTGAGACTAAACCCTGATTCTCGAAATGACGTGTGATCTGGCATGAAGGCTAGACAATTATCCTTCCCCTTTAGCAAACTGTTACTCAGTTAGCAAACAACAGTGATTCAATCAAAAATTTCAAGTGGATAAAATCAAGTCCCACCCTATTTTTTCTGGTCCATTTTACTCAGATATGTGTCACAAAAGAGAGGAAAAAACCCTCACAATATCTATTTCATGCCAACTTTAAGACTCTAAAGTCCTCCCCTTGTAACAGCATTGTTCTAAACCCCATGATATCAGAATCCTGGGTTTTCTGGTGTTGTTTCACATTGCTCATACTATGCAGCAATGAGTTAAAAATCAATATTGTGTATTCATAATCTTTATTAATTCTTATTTAAGTAGTTACAGCGGCGAACTGAAGTAGTTGTTAACTGTCATAGCCAAAGAACACAAATATTCCTAAGCAACAGCAAAAGGAAGGAATTCAATCATTTATTAAGGTTACAAAAAATGGCATTCAAAAAATCAAGAGAAGCATGCTTTTGGCATTAAATGATAACACTGTGATCAAACCTCATGCCATAAAACAAAGTTACCTAATCTGTTACTGAAATTAGCTATTTTCCAGTAGTAGGTGTTATAGTACTAGTTAGTCACTAAGTAGCAGTTAAAACAAAGTCCTTCTCAAGGAGACTCTGTTCACTCGGCGGCCATATTTGCAATTCTTTCAGGCATTGCTTGCATGCTTTCAGGCAGTTGTTTCTGGCATGCAAGTCCTATATACTTCAATGTGAAAATCCTAAAATCTCAAAAAACAAAAAAAAAATGCTTGTCATACAATTAAATAATATTTCAAATCAGCAACAAAATCTGACATGAACAATCCCCCCATTTCTTATGCTCAAACAGTGTTAAAAAGCTTGTATTTCAGGGTGGTACTACCAACGCACATGCGTCTGTTTCTATAGCAAACTGGAGTTCGTAACAGCAGCTGCAGTGACGCGATGACTTTACCACCTGGCGAATGGCTCTTTTATTTAGAAGGCGGGACTTATTCTGTTATAATTCACATTGAACTATCTCCTATTTATAGCAAAATGAGTGTACCGTCTTGGTATATTTAAAGTCTTTGACATGTTTGACCACTGAGCTGATGACAGCATTCTGTAAGTGTGAGACTTTACTAGGAAAAGTTCACTTTTCAAAACTCTCTAAAACTTGCCTTTTTTGTCATTCCAATACTGCATTCTGTTTGAATGGTCCCTTAGACCACTGTGACCATGTCTTGCATCTTTTGAAGAGTCTTTGCGCATAACACGTTGTTCTAAAAATGTGGCACTCCAGTTCTTATAAAAAATGCATCTCTAGACCTTGTGTTTTTTCATTCCAGTGCCTCATATTTTTTAGCACAGAAACACATTCTGGGTGAATTGTCCCCTAGACCATTACACTCACACTTTGCATCTTTAGCAGTCTCTCGCCCATAACACATTTTTAAAATGTGGCACTCTAGATCAGCAAATGAAAAAATGCATACAGTCATGGTCGAAAATATCGGCACCCTTGCAATTCTGTTAGGAAAATGCAACACTTCTCTCAGAAAATTGTTCTTATTGCAAATGTTTTGATGTTCACATGCTTATTGTTTTTGTTTGCACCGGGGGGGGGGAACTGAAGAAAAGTCAAAACTTATGTGGCAAAACCACAATCGTTCTGGGAGATCGTACCGTGGACAGATGAGACAAATGTACAGCTTTTTGGTAAAGGACATCATGGCACTATTTACAGAAAAAGAAATGAGGCCTTCAAAGAAAAGAACACAGTCCCTACAGTCAAACATGGTGGAGGTTTAAAGATGTTGGGGATGATGGGGTTGCTTTGCTTCTGGCACTGGATGCCTTGACTGTGTGAATGGTATCACGAAATCTGATGATTACCAAAGAATTCTGGGGCACAACGTAGTGGCCATTGTCAGAAAGGTGCATCTCCATCAGAGGTCATCGATCTTCCAGCAGTACAATGACCCGAAACACAGTTAAAAAAGCACTCAGAAATGGTTACAAACACTAAGCAGCAATGAGTCCAGATCTGTGTGTCCTTATTCTGTGTTGACATAATTTCAGCTGAAACTGGACATATGCATCAACCCCTCTCCCTTTCTTAAATAGCCAATAGCTTTTTGTTTATATCACAGCTTGGGCCTGAGCTGTTGAGCTTGATAAAGCATCAAAATCATCAAAATCATTGATTCATATTGCCGGAAGTTAGACACTGTACGATTTGAATGCTTATATCTTCTAAATGTGAATTTTGTCATTGTTTTGGAGCACACTAGCTTACAGATAACCCTAAGGCTAACATATTTATACTAAAAGCCAAAAAACTTCAATTTTGATTGCATGGGGACTTTAAATGCAGAAATGCTTTCTTTGAGAATGGCATATTTACACTTTTTTGTAACAGTGCAGGGTGCAAAAGTGATGGAGAAGGATTTTATAACTCTGGGTCAAAAATAATGATAACCTCTCTTCCAAATTGCAAGAGTGAAATGTTCCCCTATCCGGGTTAAAAGCTGGCTCTAGAATGATGATAACCCAGGGTTAAGCACAGTGTGGAAAGCCCTGTAGTCGTCTTGTTTCATAACTTGTTTAATGTTAAAGTATTGGCCAGTTTAGTAGGAATAGAAGCAGCAATAACACTGTTTAATGTCGATTTATAGATTGCTTAAAGAAAGGAAGAAACTGTCATCCTTCTTTCTCTCTTTCTCTCTCTCTCTCTTACACACACACACACACACACACACACACGTGTGCCTGCGGGTGTGTAGCCGCATGTATGCAGATTGGGTTCTTGTATTCCTTTGATCCGCATGAAGGGAATTATAGATGGCTTTTACGTAACTGTTCTCCTGCCCAAAGAGGAAAAAAAGATTAACGTCTCAAACTTTATTCTGCTTTACTCTCAGTGTTTTCCTCCCTCCCTTTCTGAAGCCCGGCAGGCTTGTGTGCGGTGTGGAGCTGTGTCTGTATTTAGGTCATCTCACTCGACGAGTGATTCTCTGCATGAAGAAAAGGAACAGAGAGGAGCTGTGGGAAATATAGGTGCCGGTACTCCCCTTCTTTGCATATATCTGGGTAGAGAGAGAGAGAGGCAGAGAGAGGCAAACTGAAGTAAACCGAAATGTACATTAACTCCTAAAAGCATCCAAAAAACAAGAATAAATGGAAATGTTTGTTTGCAGTTTTAATTGTGGCAGACCCATCTATATAGCCTATATTTGCTCTCAAATTGTGTTTACCAGGCTACTACAATATGCAATAATCCATTTTTTTTTTATAAATTTGTAGCAAAATTATATGTTTTATTGTTTTATATAAATTATTATACATCAATAATTTTATATTGTATTGTCATTTTCTCATTTGATTTGTCATTCTAGTTAATTTGGTGCATTGCTAACAACTCAAACTGCAAATTCAAATTCACTCTAATAGTAGGTGGTGCTTATAGAAAAGCATAAGCACCCAAGTTACTCTGGATTACTCTGCTTGTTATGTAGAATAACTCAAATATTATTTACATGTTTTCAAACAGCTGCACAATAGAGTCAGTTCCGGATTCCACCAAGTTATGGTGCATTCTGTTTGACAAAAAGTGCCCTACCAAATAGACTGGTATTCCACTATCATAAGTGAAATTTAAATCCAAAGGGAACTAACATGTTTAGTAGGAATGGCACTGTAAGCGACATAGGGAATAAGAGATCATCTATACCTTACAGGAAGTGGAAAAGGAAATTTACCAAGCAGACACTGTGCACCACTCCATTATTTAATTAGTCCCAGGTGTGGTGTTTATATCATATTTATTTACAGAAGTATATTGTGTCATCATAGTTTAAGCTTCTACAATTTGCACGACTCAAGCATCAGCTATGTTGGCTGACATTGCAGGGTGTTCTAAATTAACACATTGTCAAGTGAAGTGAACTTCAACAGTACTGTACTTCGTGCTCAGGGAAAAGGGAACAGTCAACACTGCATAGGAACTCTTATCAATCGGAACGCAGCTGTTCATTTTCAACAGCAGCAGCTTTTGTGACCAAAAGTGCAAATCTGGATGGCCAGTCTTCTTCCATGGAATCTAACAATACCATGGAAAAAAACAGTTAATCTTCAAAAATCTGTGCCTAAACTACTGAAACATTGATTACAATGCAATTTGAGAAAGGAATCAATAAAATCTGTCTATGTGTGTGAAAATATTTAGATGTAACTGCCTTTGCAATCGTTAAAGGTTTACTCCACTTTCAGAATAAAAATTTCCTCATAATTTACTCACCCCCATGTCATCCAAGATATTCACGTCTTTCTTTCTTCAGTCACAATGAAATTAAGTTTTTTAAGGAAAACATTCCAGGATTTTTCTCCATATAGTGGACTTCAATGGAGCTCAACGGATTAAAGGTTAAAAATACAGTTTTAATGCAGCATCAAAGGGCTCTAAAAGATCCCAGCCGAGGAATAAGGGTCTTCTCTATCAAAACGATTGGTCATTTTCTTACAAAAAAATATTTTTACCCTTTTTTTTAACACAAATGCTCATCTTGTCTAGCTCTGTGCACTCCGGTTCAAGACAGTTAGGGTAGGTCGAAAAAATCCCATTTCATTTTCTCCTCCAACTTGTTTTTACCTTTTTTTGTAAATAGTGTTTGCACTTTGTAAACACTGGTTTGGTACTTCTGCAGCAATGTAGGAAATGAGATGAGAGTTTTTCGAGATACCCTAACTGTATTGCAGTGCAGAGAGTACGTATGCGCATTGCAGTGCTAGACAAGATGAGCATTTGAGGTTAAGTAAATTGAATCGTTTCGCTAGATAAGACCCTTGTTCCTAGGCTGGGATTGTGTAAAGCCCTTCGAAGCTGCATTAAAACTTCATTTTTAACCTTCAATCCGTTGAGCACCATTGAAGTCCACTATATGGAGAAAATACTGTAATGTATTCCTCAAAAAACTTAATTTTCTTTTTGACATGAATATCTTGGTCGACATGGGGGTGAATAAATTATCAGGAGATTTTTATTTTGGAAATGGAATAATCTTTAACATTTTCATAAGTAATTGTAACTTAATTACACATTTTATCCCAGTAACTAACAGATTGAAGTTACATTTATTTCTGTAATTAAATTACATAATTCCATTACATGTAACTAGTTACTCCCCAACACTGTATGCAAAAATATGCCTCAGACCACTTCAACCACTGGAAAGAAGAATTGTCTTTCTCTGGTTTTCCCACCAAACTTTTCCTGCTTTATCCTCCCACTGTAATCTTCTCCATAGTCCCCAAGGACATGCGTCTATCTCTCTCTCTTCTCAAAGATGACATCATATTTCATGTACGGAAGCTTTTAGAGTATACAGTACATCTCCAGCAGGCACATGAACTCTGTGGCCCTCTCGTGCCACCAGCAGGCCTGGGAATGGCTTTGTGTGATGTAAACAGGGTAAATTGACGTAGTTACGGTGGGGGAAGATTTGGTGACAGCAGAAATATTCTGCCCTATGACTGGAGAAAGTCTCTGACATGGAGCTCAAGCATCCTGTTTCTGGTTGATTTCCTTCCTTTTTTGGGGTCAGTGTGTTTGTCCGTTTAGCTGAGCCTGATTGCCATCCGTCTATCTGTTGTGTGGGAGAAAGAGATTATGTGCGTGTTGTGTCCTGTCATCTGCACTGTGTTATTGGAATGTAACACTAACTCAATGTGACAAGCAAAAAAATATATATTACTGATTTATATATGGAAGCCCATTTCCACCATAAATAAAAAATTAAAAAGTGAGAAATAAAGTCACTTTATAACGCACAATTGCAACTTCATATTACACAAAAAAGTAACTTAATAATAAAAGTTTATAATATGCAATTCTAAAGGAGGAAAAAAGTCACAAATGCAATTCTGAGAAGAAAAGTCAGAATGGCAAGATGCAAAAACAATTGCAAGTATGAAAGTAAGAATTGTGATATAAAAATTCACCATTACTGTTTTAGTGCTGTTAAAATGATTAAACACAATTAATTGCATCCAATATAAAAGGTTTTGTTTATATATGTGTGTGTACTGTGTATATAACTGTATGTGTGTTTATTATATATAATAAATATACACACATATATTATGTAAACAAAAACATTTATTTTGGATGTGATTAATTACGATTAATCGTTTGACAGCACTATTTTTTTATACACGTTTAGTGGCAGAAACGGTCTTCCATGGCCCTGTTGTGTTTTTATTGTTTTTATTAGGTAACTCTTTTATTGTTCCTATCAGTTGGCTACACACTGGACTACAGAAGTTGTCAGGAACATTATCACACTAAACAAGAATACTCACCTACTCACTGGTCTGATTTCTTAGCCTTATGTGTTTATAATTACATTCCTGCAAAACATTGTAACTTTTCTCTAAATAAAGTTTGATAGAATTGCTGGAAGCTCTTAACTTTGATGTTGAAGTAACTGTGGTGTAGTTTGTTTGTAGCCTGCAGTTAGCTTTTTTACTTTTAAAAGTGATAAAAGTTGTGTTCATTTAAAAAAATGCTAGGTTAAATACAACCCAGAACTAGGTAAAATGTGGACAAACCCAGCAAATGGGTTGTTTTGACCCAGTGGTTGGGTTACTACCAAGAAGGTTGGGTTAAACAACCCACTTGCTGGGTTTGGTCATATTTCACTTAGCGCTGGGCTGTTTTTAACCCAGCATTTTTTAGAGAGCGTGAAGATTATCATCTTGATCATCATTTCTTAAATGGAAATGTGTAAGAATCCTTTAATTTTACTGGTCACCAAGCCTATTTTAAGCAATAAACCAAAAGCCAATGGAAAAATCCTATTCGGTTTTTGGTAACAGCCCCAGGGGGATTCTACATCATCACTACAGTGCTGTACACCTCATAGAAATGGGGTGAAATGTTGTTTATGGTTGGTAATGGCAACTCATAAAGGGGTATGCTTTGTAAAATAAATCTAAGAATATTTTTGTTTTTGTTTTATTTGTGTGTGTGTGTGTGTTTCTCATGAGAAAGAAAAAAGAGATCTATTACTATTTTAAAATTTCATTTTCCATACATCACCTTCTAAGATGTTTCTCCTGAGATTACAGTAATCTTATGTGTCTCCCTAGAGTTTCAGAAGAGATTTCAGACTGTGCTTAGACTTGCCAAGATACTAAAATCACCATTAAAAACATCTCAGTATGATCTTCAGGTTTCACTATCCACGTGAATTGTATAGCTCTATACCTCTGCATCTCTACTTAAACAGAACAAGATTGACAAATCCATTCAGTCTCCTGAGACATGTAACAACAACCTCTAAGCAATAACATTTTCTTAATTGCGAGGAGAGATAAAGAGGTACTAAGCTCAGATATTTGTGAACGATGTGTGTTTATGTGTTTTTGGTGTGTGTGTGTTTGCTATTAGAGCCATCCTGGCCTCTAGATGGAGTTGTTGGCTGTTGGCAGGTCAAAAAAAGTGGGCCTACTGACCTATTAAATGCACAAGTGTGTGTATGAGAAAGAGATCTGTGAACATGAAGCAGGAATTGCTCATTGATTCTGTGAGCATTAAAGCAACAGTTAGCTCACTATTTAAGGCTGGAATACACTTTCGCCCAGGTTTTGCCCCAGTTTGCAGTCTGGACGAGTCAACGCTAATTATCCAAAGTCAAAGCTAGTCAGCAGATTTTGAGCAATTAGAGTTGGCCGATTTCACATCAATTTCTTTGTGAAAGATGGGGACAGGGTTCAGTTTGTTCGCCTTAGATTATAAAAACCATCCAGTCTGAGGATATCAGACATGTTTGATATTTAGAGTCGATTTAAGAGCACATATTGCTTTCATTTGTCATGGGTTTCCTAGCAATGAGTTTGTTTTCAGAACAACTTCATAGCCTAATAGTCTGTGATCATTTTGTGTATGATGGCCAGTTATTCTTTGTAAACATTTACAAAGTTGGCGAATGTATGTCTTGTGTGCTGTTATAATTAATTTTTCCTGTGGAAAATAAAGTTTTTAAAGAATATTTGTCTGCTATTTTTCAATCAAGTATCATAAAAATAACCTCAATATGACTAATCTGAATTTTCCAAGTGATAGCTTTGAAGAACAAACAAAAATTTGACAAAATATGTTATTCATTCCTGTTGAAAAAACCCACCATATGCTGGTTAGATATGTTTTGAAGACTGGCAGCTAGTTTAAGCTGGTCCTGAGCTGGTAATAAGTTGGTTATGAGCTGGTCCCTTGCTTAGGACCATCTTAGACAAGCTCATTACCAGCTTAAACCAGGTCACACCAGCTGACACGCTTGAAAACATACCTAACCAGCATATGATGTTTTTTCCAACAGGGATTGATGATCAATTTTTCAGATGAAGCTCTCAATTTTTATTATTATATTTTTTTATTATGTCTGCATTCAGGTTTACTAATGAATTTGAGTTTGGGATGCCAAAATCTCGCTGGTTCTTGTGTGTCATAAATTAACCAATCTTACTATGAATAACATTTGAGAAGTGCTGCAGCAAAGAAGAAGAATATCAGTGAATAACGACTTAAAGTGACATCTATTTCTCCCATAAACTGTATGATGTACTATGTGAAAATTGTATATGTACTATATTTCTCCATGTGTGTTTTAGAGGAAGGATTGTGAGATTTTCCTATATATGAAAGTATGTTTTTGTGCCCCTATTCCAGGATGTGTTTCTAGGTGAATAAGCAGGTGAGTTTGTGATGAATGCAGGACTGACGGCAGGTTCTCGGGGGGACGACTGCTGAGCGCTGTGTGATGGCCCAGCTACAGGCCCCCCCTCCCTGGGTAACCTTTACCACAGGTCTGCCTGTCAGCCTGGAGCTTTGACTCATCCACAGCCATGCTGCCCTTTTCCCCGAGATCACCGCCAAATGTGATGTGACATGGAGGATAGAGAGAGGGAAGACAATATATAAACTCAAGCTTCAAGCGCATACATTTTTACATTTTCTAGAGGCGTCTTTAAGTGGCTTCTGGGTGGTTACTAGGCACTTGCTTACTAGCCCAAGTCAAAGAGGCAACCTTTAAGTCTTTATGATATTCTGATCTCTACATATTGCCCGGGCCGATTCTCATTCGCCAGGAAAAAACACAAGTATGACTGGAGTAATGGTATCATTTATGTAGCACAACGGCAGTCATAGTTTTGATTGACAGATGGACTGTGTATTACTGACCTTTATAACAGGCATCAAACATCAGCTTAGAATTGCTTTTGTTTCCACTGGAAAGCAGCAACAATGTTATAGCTCTGGTTTAGATCAGACAAAGGAAAAAAAAAAACGTCTATTAGTGTCTGACACAACCTCCTAGAAAACCAGACAGCCCTCTAGAGAGAGAGAGAGAGAAAGAGAGAGAGAGACTGTGAGAGAGAGTGTTCATATCCAGGTATAGAGGAAAGTAGAACATTACACTGCTGTTCAAAAGTTAGAAAGAGTTCTTTTTTTGTTAGAAATTAAAATTTTATTTAGCAAGGACACACTCAGTTTATCAAAAGAGACATTAAAGACTTTCACATTACTACAAAATAATTTGAATATCTTAACATTTTAAATAAATACCATTCTGTTGAACTTTCTATTCACCAGAGGATCATTTTCCACAAATTTTTACTTTATTTGATACAATTTTGCTTTAGTAAAACAGGACTCCTGTTTTATCTCCACTACTGGCACACTTAATATCTGACTGTTTCATGCGCCACTAACTGGTTTGAAGATTTACAGTATAACTGCAGAGAGAGAAAGATCTATCTGGTTTTTAGACATCAGACGTTTCAACATCAGCTGTTCAGTCTGCCAACTGCCCTCTTCTCTCCATTTATTAATTTCTCCTAATGTTTTAGCATTATTTCTGGTATTTCCCCCCTGATTCTTTCCTCTCCCACATATTTTTATACTCTGGATATTCTTTAGAAATTCAAGCCTTCAAGAAATTTCAGCCAGGATTTTTTTTTTTTTTTTTATAATTTCTCAACAGTTTTCTCACCCCTCTGCTTACAATCACTTTTCTGTTTGGCTTTGAATATATCACCGTATTCACATTTAGAAGTGAGAGCTGTTACTAATATTATTAAGAAAACTTTTTTTTAGTTTATTTAAATTATTTTAATAGCTGTATCCTGACTTTTGATATCAACTTAAAGTAAAAAATAGTTAATAAAATTTTTAGCAATTTTCTTTGTCTGAAGTAGTAGACTGAACAGCTGATGTTTTTTAAAGAGTGTATTAGAGTCCTAAAAAGATGACACAAAATGTACTCACAATTGCTGTCCTGCTGCAAAACACGAAGGCAGTTGCGTTTTAGATCAAACATATAATGGTGACCGAGCGTGACCTGTATGCATCAGTGAATGATGAGAAATTTCTTTAAATAAAATGATCCTGCCAGAAGAAGTTTGTATCATCTCAGTGAGCTTTTATGAGGTTTCACACATGCACAATGAGGCAAATGTAATGTTTTCTGACAGTTCAGTGTGGATGAGAAACTTTTGGAAAACTCTAGTGTGGACAATTCAAAAAGAAAGTGCAGTTTTCAAATGTATTTGGATTAATGGACTCATGACTTAAGCTCTAACCCCAATCAAACACACCTGAACCAGCTAATCAAGGTGTTCTGGGTTAGTTGATCATTTCAGGTGAGTGTTTTTGGAGTGTGTTGGAATTGAAATCTGCAGAATGGTAGCTTTCCAGGAGCAGGGTTGGAAATCCCTTGCTCTATGGCCTTACTGCCTTCAAGCAGATTGTGATACTTTGGCTTCTTGCCCTGACTTCCAATTCAGAGATCCATCACCTGCAATCCCAGCCAAAGATGTGCTTCTTTAAAACCCATATCTGGCAGCAGTGGGGGGCCTTTTCTCAGAAAAAGCAGTCTTCTAAATAGATTTTGGTGGCACTAATGGAGTTCAAACTCAAATCTTGATGAAACTGAAGCCCAGTCTTGCTCCTGGAGAGCTACTTTCCTGTGGTCAGTGCCTACTCTGCTCTTTCTACACCTGTAAGTGTTCCTGAAGATCTTTAATTCCGAATTTTGGTTCGTCACAGTTCTAAATGAGAATACCATTTGTTATTCTAGATGACCTTAACAGCTTTGCAGAGTGTTATCAGCATAAAGACTTGCAGCTAGGTCTTTGAACTTTCACTTCTCTTCTCGTTGTAACCACAGCTTTATCTATCACTACAACTTCCCCGAAACAAAACACTTCTGCTAAATATCTTTCTAACTATAGTCCCACTGACCTTAGACTCATTTCCACTGACTTTTAACCTTAGGAGTGAACACAATCCCTAGAAATACAATAACATGAAGCTCTCAGGGCTATGTTGTTAAAGTCCTGTTTCACTGTGTCAATGCGACATTGTTTTCAATAGATTTTGCAAATGTCTGCCGAAAACAAAATCCAGTAACCGGGTCAGTGTAATGTGCGGTGTTACTGAATATAGTTGAACTTGCATCTGGAAGTCAGTCAAAGGTCAAATCAAATTGAACAATTCTGTCTACTTTTTATGAACTCTAGTGCACATTGTAAATTTGGTATGAACTATTTTGCTAACACCTATGTTATGCAGGCATAATAAAGTGTCTCTATCTATGTGTATGCTGGAGTTTATTGCCATTTCAAACATGCTCAGTAATTTAGAGCAACTGCTAAATAGCTCAACACTGACCACAAACTGCAGTGGCCCTGAAAGTATTTTCCCCATTCATTTTCTTCTTGGCATTTCCAAAGATTTGTAAGCTGTAAGCTTTAAACCAAACCAACCAGCTCCAAGATTAATCAAAATATTACAAAGTTTAATTTGGACATTTAATGTTTAAATTGTGTCTCTCTAAGGTCCCTTCAGTGCTTTTCTACAGTGTATTCTGTTTCAATGTACAATGGTGTATAAAACACAAAATTACACTAACTCTGCTGAACTAACATCAAACACAATTTAAAGAACTGACACTATATTGTTAAAGGGGTAAAAATCATGTTATATCAGGGGAGTAATTCAAATGTCATTTCAAAGAAGTCATGGCATGGACTTTTTTAAATTATTATTTTAATATGTTCCTTGAAGGTTGGCTTATGATTTTAATACGTTTTTTTTTTTTTAACCCGATATATCATATTGGACGTTCCTTTACTCCTCCATTTGTCCTGTTGTTGGGAGTAGCTGAAATGCTGGAGTATGTTGAATATTGAACGGTGTCTGTGTATTGTATAAAGTGTAGACAGTGTTAGTAATTTTAATAGATTTTGCTTTTGACGTGATGCAATGTGGCTTTCACGTCCAATGTAGACTAGTCTTGCGTAGCTAGACTGACAGCAGAAGGTCTGGGACCCCTGGCCGCTTTGAATGGCCAATGAATGCCCAAGAGGCCATATGACTGACAGATAAAACAACCAATCAAATTTAGTTTTGTGCCACGATATGTATAGAGGTGTGGTAATGTTCCCACAATAACAGGCCAGTGCTTTAAACTCTTTGGGCATATTTTATTTTATAAAGAGTCAATGCCGTGAAATTAATTCAAATACTTTTGAAAATACAGCATTTAGTTGATCCTAATAAGCGCTCATTTTCACAGTTGTAAACTTGATGGCTTTCTTCTTTCTTGAGGAGGTTTGGCATCACAGCATCTTTGTTTTCAGGGAGAATGTTAAAGAACACAACACAAACGTTTTCCAGAAATCCTGTACAATTCAACCAATTCATTGACGACATTGAAACTTCTGAAGTGTTTCCAATTTTGTGTGCCATATGCAACAAATATTCACACAAAAGTAGAAACACTTCAGGAGTTTTGAAGTCATTTCGCATTACAGGTAATGCAAGTTATGTAATCAGATTACTTTTTTTAAGTAACTAGTAAAGCATTACTTTTTAATTTACAAGAAAATAGTTAATTACTTTTTCAAAAAAAAGTGTTAATGTGTCATGTGTGAACTTCATTGCTTACAGCCAGACCTGACTGTATGCTAAATGGCTGGACTGACACCATCACATATGACTATATTAATACATGTCATATTAACACACACACACACACACACACACACACACACACACACTAGATTCCATGATTTATGGTGACTTTAGACATAATGGTTTTAATACTGTACAAGCTGTATTTTCTTCTTCTCTTTTCTTTTTTTTTTATTATAAATCACTTGCAGATTAGTTTAAAATATTGGGGATGTGGGGTGTGGGATGATCATTGGGCTAGTTGTTTTTGTTTGAGCTATTTTTACTTTGGGATATTTTCTTCACTTTTGCATTTACTTGTGTTTGTTTATGAAATGCATGCTGAAATCAAACTGGAGTAATCTTGATCGAAGCATCCCTGTTGTTGGTGATTCCAATATAATTTAAATTAACCCATTTATACGATTACTGTACTGCATATCCCATAGTGTGTTTTTCCACAATATCACATAGTGAAACAATGTTAATATATTCAGCAATTTGACACTACATCCCAGGTTCTTGGCAGGCCCTACTGGCATTAGTAATGGTGAACCAATCTGTACAGTGATAATGTCTTCACAAGGTTAAGATGAAGGTGGTGTTCCTTCATCCAGTCCAAAATGTATGACAGGTAGAACTAGCTATCATTGCAAGCTTTATGAAGAGGGGACCAACCCTGAACGCTGAGGCACCCCAGTTTTTACACAGTTGCAACCCTAACACTACTCATGACCTATACTTTGGAAGCGTTAAATGTAAGTTTTTGGAGGACAATATAGGTTTACAACATATGAGGTTCCATGACAGTTAGAATGCTGCGTTAGAAGGTTGTTTCCTGGGTAGAAAGCAGGCAGCTCATATTTTGAAACAGAGTTATTGCTTGTTTGTCAGAGTTAAAACATACTTCCAGAGCAATATTTCACACAGATTGAGCTGTCATTGTGTTGACCTGAGACAATGTTGCTGCTCTCTGCCAACAGGCCTTTTCCAGGCCAGGCCTGAGATCAGGAAAATGAGTGAAGTGCAGTCCCTGAATATCCCAGAGGTTTTCACCCCCCTAGAGCATGGCTGATTACCTGGGTCCCTGCCAACACTCTCGAGGAACAGACTCAACAGGGTTTTATTCACATATAAACACTGATCATCGCAACACACATGCACAGAGCACATCAAATATAGGAAATCAAAGCTCAGCTGTACTTGCTAGATTTGCAAGAACAAACTTCATTGGTTTTTCCTGTCAAGAAAGCATGTTTAAGAATCTGTTTACTATATCAAATGTGCTCTGTGTATGTTTGTTGGTCAGTGGTCACTTCAGATCGAGGACTATTTTTGATTAGTATGGATTTATTTTACAGTATCAAATTATGTATGATCTTTCGAGGTGTCTGAAACTGAAGGGCAGTTGCTTCTAAAACAATAATGTACAATCCAATTTTGATAAAAAAAGGTTTGAAATGTATTTAAAAATTTAGGCAACTGTTAGTATATGAAAATATTTAAACAACTATCAATACTTTGTTGACCAATTACAAAAGGTCACATTTGCAATTAAAGAAAAAACACTTAAAGGAACACTCCACTTTAACCCTAACCCTAACCCTAACTTAGTTAACCCTAATTTTTTTTTTTTTTTTTTTTTAAATGGGCTTATTTTCCAACTCCCCTAGAGTTAAACAGATGAGTTTTACCATTTTTGAATCCATTCAGCCGATCTCCGGGTCTGCCGGGACTATATTCAGGCACTGCGTAATATCATTGCTCCTGCTGCACCCATGGTACGGCAGCAAAGTTCCTTGATTATTACACCAAAATGAGAATATAGTTCCTACCCATATCAGCTTGAAAAATCGCAACTTTTCATTTTCTGTCCATCTTTGTACACAATGTAATTACAGAAGAGTCAAGTTTTAAATAGGAAAAATATCGAAAATCTTTGGTCATTTTTGAACAAGATGCTAATGGTCTAATCTGAATCAGTGATTTATGCTAAGCTATGCTAAAAGTGCTAACGACAGACCTGGAGATCAGATGAATGGATTCAGAAATGGTAAAACTCATCTGTTTAACTCTAGGGGGTTGGAAAATGAGCATTTTCCAAAAAAAAAAAAAAAAAAGTGGAGTGATCCTTTAAGCAAAACATGATCAAGTCAAAATGTCTGGATAATTTTTTGTCCCAAATTGTTATCAGTTTTACTGGTAGTCGACTCTATGAAGATTTTTTGGGTATAATATGTCACAGTTTACATTATTTTGCCATCCTCACTTACATAAATGAACTATAGTGTCATACACCCACACCCAAAAAATACGGTACAGAAAGTAAGCTAAGGACAAATGAAATGTTGATCTCCTTGCTGCTTCTGCGGTCAGAAAGAAGAATGCCAGACATTGTTGCTGAACCATCGACACTCAAGGTTTATGTTTCAACTGTTCTAGAATTGCTTATTCTTTCTCCTCTCTCTCTCTCTCATCACATTTGGACCTTTTCTTACTGTGTAATATCTAGGGATGCCACAATCCTCAATATAATATCAAATTGTTCAGTATGACATTCACGGCTCAACACATGCTGGTGAATTGCGTTTTTCTGGTGTTGCATTTAAATAATTTTCTTGTTTTGTTTCTCTTGGAATTTGCTGTGTGTGTGCCCGTGATTTCACATGCTGAGATGAGGAAACGCTTCTCCGCTTATATTTGAAAAAGCAACACACGCAGAACATCTTCCCTTCTAATAACATGCAATGATAAGCCTTTCTAAACCTGTTCTCCAACAAAAGAGTTATAAAAACAGAAGTTATAAAAAAACATTAGAACTTGTTTTTAATTCACATGAACTGAGTGTTTGAAATAACTTCCTTGTGTGATCTGATGTGGCTTCGTATCACAGAATGAGAGAGACGATATATCCTGTACTCATATTGTATGTATGTCGATTAGCAATGTCTTACAAATATAGGCTACTTAATCATTAAAATACATGAGGTGGCTTGAAGAACACAGATAAACTATATATTATTGCAGACAAGTGTTTATTTTCCTTACATTTAATCATTTAAAACTTTACGTTATACCTTGTTTTTATTCAGTTACAGCAACAGCGATGCCTTTATTACAGATTTCCTGGCTGGAACGGACCGTCATCAGTGTTACTTCTTTGACGCATATGTGGCTTTTCTGCACGAGGGCGCCCTCTGGTGTCCAAAAGAAATATTAAGCAGACATATAATAATCTACACTTTTTCCAGTGTACAGAGGTTTACAGGAGTATTTTGTTGTTAATTTGATGTGGCAAGCTATCAGAACCGAATCAAAAACCGTGGTTACCGAGGTACGTATTAAACCATGGACTAACTGTATTGTTGCATCCCTAGTAATATCTCATTCATAGATGAAGAAGTGTGTTATCATTCCAGCAGTGTTCTCTCATGTGTCTTTCCCTCTCTCGTTTATTCAAAGCTGCTGCATCTCATCTTCATTACACCGTACATCATTGTCTGCTATTGTGGTATCTGTGTCAGACATTCCTTATTCATTCTGGAAGAGATCAGCTGTCCAACTCAGCCTGAGGGCTCATTCTCAACAAACGCCTTTCTGATCTTCATTGTTTACCTTTTTATCACATCACATACCTTTTATCATATCACAGGAGTTTTCAAACTTAAATGAATAGTTCACCTTAAAATTAATATGCTGCAACTCACCCTCATAAGGTTCCAAACCCTTATGACTTGCACATAGTGCCAGATGATTTCAGAAAAAGCTTTTAGCACCTTTTTTTATAAATTAGGGAACATTTCAGAGAGCATTTCATTGGACAGAAATACGAGCGCAGAATGACATATCCCAAGTCCAAGCCCGAGCCATCCAGGACAACAAGCCAAATGTTTACCTTCTCTCTCTCATTCAGACATTACAGTGAAAATTACACATCATCATCCTGTTCTAAAAGGTTTTCACCCCTGGCTCTTAATGCATTGTGTTTCCTATTTGAGCATCAGTGAATTTTTTAACCTTTGTGCAGGATCTGGAGGAATTTTTGAAAGAACAGTGGGCAGTTTAACAACTCACAACAAATAAGGCACTAATGAATGTCTCATAAACAAACCAAAAGTAAAGTTAATTTACTTTTTTCACAGCACTGTGAATGTTCAAATCATCCAGGTCCACTGGGTTTACATACTTTTTCTTGTGACATGAACATGTGAACTAGTGAATGTAGCTTTGGATTGTCTGATTAATTCTTGTGAACTGCTTTATTTGGATAGTTATGAATGAACAGACACATTGATTCAGGTCCCTATGGCAATCCAGGTCTTTTTTGCAGCAGACTATTTTGTTCATCAGCATGTCTAGTTACAAAAATTAGACATTATTAATAAAATATTCAGTTTTTTTTTCCATTATGTTCAGTGTAAATGTATCTGCTAAAGTTAAATGTTGTTTGTTCATTTATTCATTGATTCATTCAAAAGCTTTTTTTCCCAGTGTTTTTTAAACCCAGAATGGATGATTGAATTATATATAACATTCATTAAGACATTGCTCTTTAGCAGCTTAATTATACTGTAAGCCATTTTTTGTACCTAAGTGTCTCACAGTGTAGCTAACTAGTCAAAACAGTAGCTTTATTGTAGTTTAACTATATGTTACAAGTAACTTATAGCTTGTTAAAAAAAAAGCCTTGCCACTGACTTGCATGTTAATGGATGAATCTGAATGAAAACTTATCCATGTCACATTTAATACCAAAAACAAAAATAGCAATATGATGTTGCATAAAATAAAGCCTGTTTCGGATGGTTTTGTTTATTTGTTTTGTTTCGCTCATTGGTGATTTTCATTACAATAATACGGGGATGGGGGTGTTTTTAGATGCAGGAGGGAGAGAATTGATTATGTGTCTGTGTCTATCAGTCAACTCTCATCTCTAGCACAAGTTTCATTCAACTAGAAGAATGTGAAATCTTTGTTTTTCGATCTACCTGACTAGCATAAAGTGATCATCAAGAAACAGCACATTAAAGCCAATGGGACAACACAGACCCACATTCACTCCTGTGGGAGTTTGGTCAGGGAGGTTCTCCCCCTCAGTCTTTAAACGTCTCTCTGCCTGTCAGCTTCTACGTCTGATGAAAGCCAGAATCCACAAAACCCCTTCAGAGACCAAATGGAGAAAGAGAGTGAGAGAGAGAAATTGTGAGATAATTGGAGTTCTTGATACCGGGGATAGGGTGACGATTTGTTAGATAAAGTGAGATTGGGGGATGCTGGGAGGCTATATTAGGGTGGGCGGCTCAGTGTCTTGTCTCCCTTGGCAGTGACACACACGCTCTGAGCAGGATGTTAAACTTTAAAATGTCTCCTGCTGTGATGTAACAATGTGTCATGAAACAAAAACGAAAGACAACTTGATCTACACACACACACACACACACACACACACACACACACACACACACTCTATTCATTCTGTTTGCCAGCTTGCAATATGCTTATTTTAGGTAACCACCATTATGGACAGTATATTTTGGTTCTTTGACCACTAACAAGAATTCAGTTGGTCTTCAAACATGACCATTAGTTTTCTTTCTGTCCTGGTTGGTTCATTCTGTTTTTGTACCATCTCATCACTTCTGTTTCGTCCTCTTCACCCTCACATCTCTGTGTCCTGATTGACTCCACTTAGATTGAACTTCATCTGCTCCTGAGACCTCAGGAAGGGCTGGATACATGACATCATACTGATGTCACTATGACATTAGTTGAGGTCATTTGTAAATATTGACATATTAAAGCAATGAAGGCATGTATTAAGTCAGTGGTTCTCAGTTGGTTTTGTTTCCCATAAGTCAGAATTTTACATTGGACATTGGTAGATAGTTTTTGTTTGCCTTTAGTGATGCTATTAGTGACACAAGAAGAAAAAAACAAACAGCTAGATGCAGCACAGAACTGAGAAAAAAAAAAAAATGCAGGTACCTCAGAATACACGGCACCCAATGACATCAAAAATCACATTGTTCCAAATTTCCACCTAGTGCATGTGAAAGGGTTGGTTCACCCTAAAATTAAAATTCTGTTATCATTTGAAGAGTTCAGATGCAAAACCCCCTAAAAGCCATCTCGGTCAAAAAAGTAGATAATGATACTGAGTGAATGCTCTCGACACATATTATATGTCCATCAAATACTTTTACTTCAGACTTGCTAAAATCCTCAATCAGTCTAATCAGAAGTACCAGTGCTTAGGTAGAAACCTATTATTCAGAGCCTGATAAAAATTCATTTTTTAAAAGAAAGAAGTCAGATGGATTTAGAGGTTTTTGCATCTGAACTCTTCATTTACTCACCTTTATGTCATTCCAAACTTTCTGTAGATGTTCTTCTCAATACACACAAGCACACACATTGGTTTTTCATATTTTCTAGGATCATTGCATAGACATTCAAAAACTTTATAAGCTTTATATGCTTGTTTTCTCGTGGGGACCAAAAATGTTCCCACAAGGTCAACTGTACTGGTTTTACTATACTTGTGAAAACATTTGGTCCCCATTATGTAGGGAATACCAACATAATGTATCAAACACACACACACACACACACACACACACACAAAGACAGTCATTTAGATTTACATGAGATTGAAAATAATGACAGAATTGTAATTTTAGGGTGAACTTCCCCCTTTTTACGACAAAAAAACAATAAAATGCTACAAAGCATATTGTGTGAAAGGGTTCTAGCATTCTAACCAAATGCAGCCATTTAAAGATGTTTTAGCCTAGAAACTGTTGTATACTATTACATTGAATAATAAATAATTCTAATAATTATTTTATTTTACACTGCAAGTTACAATACTAATATTCTTAAGGGGTCATATGACTTTGCTAAAAATTGTATATTTGGTGTAATCCAATGTGTTTACGTAATTTAAGTTTCAAAAAACACATTATTTTCCACATACCATACATTATTGTTGTTCATCTCTGGCCCATCTTTCTGAAACACAGAGATTTTTACAAAGCTCATTGTTCTGAAAAGCATGCATGCTCTGACTGGCCAGCTATCCAGTGTGTTGTGATGGAAACGTTACACCCCTTATCAATATTTGGAATCAGGAATATATATTTTGGAATTCATAAACTGTCTTTTTATGCGTTGTGTAACGCTGCGGCGGCGATACTATGTAAACATAAATCCATGTCAACATTTGTGATCATAGAAACGACGAACAACTCTACACAGCTCAAAACTCGCGTTTGAATAGTCAGTAGCAAATTCTTTTGAAACAACCTTTGTGCACAGCCAGCAAAAAACTGTGCTCTCCCAGCATGCAACAATTTTCCGTAAAATGTTTTGCACACACTCACATATTTGGGTTGTACTGTTCTGGAACAGTGTTGTAAATACAACTTAAATACTGATTTCTAGTTGTGTTCTCTTTTGGAAGGCCACACAAAGTAGTTTTGCTTTCGCAACGAAACACACAGCGTCTCCACGACATGGTGGCTGAGGCGGCAACAATACCAAAGCAAGAATAAAAGCTACACCTTCTTTCCTTGTGTATACATTGGAGTGGTGTTATGCAAATCTTCCCACACAGTGAGGTAGATTTGTGGGGGCGTGTTTGAATGAGGCATTTCAGGAAGGTGTGAACGCGTCTTAACTTTTAGAAAGAATACCTTTTTGCGTTTGAGACTAATCTTTCCAACTTTACCGACCTAGTAAATGCACGGACAGCTTGTAACACTCCAAAGACAAAGGAAAACATGGAATCACATCATATGACAAAGGAGAACATGAAATGACGTAATATGACCCCTTTAAGTACTCCACTTTCAAATGTTCAAATCCTCCACCAATTATTTTGTCTGAATACTGATGAA
Organism: Cirrhinus molitorella; assembly: GCA_033026305.1. Classification (NCBI taxonomy): domain Eukaryota; kingdom Metazoa; phylum Chordata; class Actinopteri; order Cypriniformes; family Cyprinidae; genus Cirrhinus; species Cirrhinus molitorella. Next base: position 26,022,496 of record CM065136.1, on the reverse strand, counting down.
TTTTTGTAAACTTTTATCGACATAAATGTTGGAAATTATGCTAATTTTTAAATAAAGCAAAGCCAGCACACACTGTTTCCAAAATGCACAATGAACTCACTGTACATAGAAGCAACATTTACTGTGAACCAAGGTGCTGAGATGCTGAAAAACCGCATATGCTCTTCACTCTGAAACACCCAGCCTTTGATAATTCCACTAAGCTTTACCATGATTTCAGTTTTACTTTGATTAACTGTGTAGCCACCTTTACTTTCATTTTACACTAAATTTAATGATTAGCTTTGCATCGTCTCATGAACTCCATGCAATTCCCTTGAGAACCCTTGTTTGTTACCGTGTAGCAATGTATGCCTATAAACCCTCTTGAATTTTTGTATAGGATTTTTGCCATTGTTTTGGCTTGAATCCACAATTAAAAAAATAAATAAATAAAAATACACGCACACATACACATATTCACTTGGCTTGGCTTGTACCATCTGTCGACCTCAAGAGTTCCTGAAACGTGACTTTATGAAGGGATTATCTCTTCAGGCAGATGAGCGCTGCCCGCTTTCACAGTGCCAGCTCATGTACCCAGCACTCTTCCCATGTCTCAATCTCACCCTCAGTCATGCTCGTACAGGTGTCACTCCTAAAGCCAGGAGCCTCCCCCGTCCTCACTTGTGTCAGTTCTGTGCCAACAACCATGCCAGTCCATGTGCCCACTCGACTGTAGTGCCAGGGTCATACCTGCTTTCGCTTTAATCCGGGGAGTATGTTCAGATGCCGGCTCTACTAGATACTAATCTGTGATCTCATGTGTGAAAGGCATACAGTTCACTGCCTTGGTGAAGTGTAAAGAACATGTCCACATCAAATTTGACCAAAAAAATTTACATTGTATGACTTTAAATCAAGCTGAAGTCCTCTAGTGAAGAACAGGCCAAAAATCACAATTTTAAGGAGTGATAGGCTTATTTAATGTGCTATATTAAAGAGATAGCTCACCTTAAAAAGAAAATTCCGTCATTAACTACTAACCCTCATGTTGTTCCAAACCCGTAGGACCTTCAATCATCTTCAGAATACAAATTAAAACAAACAATTATTCTCGTAGTATTCTCGTGTCACATGGACTGTTTTATCGATGTCTTTAATACCTTTTTGGTCCTTGAACTTAGTAGTTACATTGCTCTCTATGCAGGATCAGAAAGCTCTCAAATTTCAACAAAAATATCATGTTCCGAAGATAAACTAAACTGCTAATCTACTGGAATTTTCAAGCACAACCATCTCTGAGGATTACAGAGATTACATGGTACAAAAAAGACAAAAATGCCTTTGATGCCAGAGGTCAGAGGAGAATGGCCAGACTGTTTAGAGTTAATGGAAAAGCAACAGTACCTCAAAAAAACACTCGTTACAGCTAATGCAGAAGAGCATCCCCTGCAAACAAGCCTGTACTGGCCTTTTACAGGCCCACTTAGGGCTAGCCTAAGGGCCCCCAGTGGGCTGCCAGCGCAGGGCCCCTGAGAATTTGCTCACTAGCAAAGCGTTTGACCCTTAGCACTGACTCTGCATGGGTAGCCCTCACTTAGCCCCAGGAAGCTCTCACTAGGCCCACACAGAACCTGCACTATTAACAATAAATAATAAATCTGTTAATAATTTATTATTTACTATTAACAACTATTAACAACAATAAATCTGTTTCACAAATACTTTTCAGCTACTATAACTTAAGACTTTAAAAAAAAAAAAAAACAGCCAATGGATGCAGTCACTGCATAACTAATGTCTGCATTGTCAAAAATGTACAGTAGTCAAAGGGATTTCAAATCAATGGATTTATTAAATTAAACAAAACAGGAAACGTTAAATTCAGGTTAATACAGCTATAGCCAAAAATGTAAATACACAAAAGTAAAAGAAAGCAAACAAAGCAATGTAAGATTGTAGGACATGGATGCCTCCCTCCTGGAGATCTACCTTCCTGCAGAGTTTATCTCCAACCCTGATCAAACAAGCAACTAAGGAAGAAAACTGCCCACAAAATTCTTATTAACACACTTATGTCTGTTACACCTCAAATATGGCTTATGAGATCCACTTTCCTGCAGAGTTTAGCTCTAATTTTGATCGAACCTGTGATTTTCGAATGATCCTGGACACATTGATTAGCTTGCTACAGGTGTGTTTGATTAAGGCTAGAGCTGAACTCTGCAGGAAAGTGGATCTCATGAGCCAGTTTTGAGGATCCCTGGCCTATATGAAACAACGGTTTCGGAAAAGGTCTCTTTTGGTTTGAGCCATTCCAGTTCAATGGCTAAAGAATGGTCAGTCAATGTTGTTAGTATTCTCCTAGTTGCATTACAGGGCTGCCTACACAAAACCTGCATGGGCCCCAAGGACACAAAAGTTGCTTTGGGCCGGAACGGGCTGGTAAAAACTGGGCCATCATGGGATTAATGTGGACAGTCCGCTAGTGTGGCCTGCTTACGTTGACTACGTTCACACTGTTTTTTGCATGACAGTGTGAACGGCACAAACCGCATGTAATCTGATTTTTTACAGTCAGATCTGAGCCACTTCAATATGTTGTTCTAAATCCGATACAGGTCGGATGATTCACAATGTAACCTCTGAAAAGTCAGATTGGAATTCATGCGACTTTTACGTCATTCAAGATTGACACGCGTGTGTTTACATGGGTGAAACATGGAGGAGAGCAGTGTTGTCAGTCAGTAGAGGGACAGTGAAGTGCTAGAGTGAAGCACACCAACTTTCATGGCCTTCATGTTTACTTCTTACGACAGCGCGATTCGCGTGACGTCTTGTGCACATGCGTTTCAGTTCAGGCCAATGACAAGTTCACACAGGAATCAGATATGGGCCACATTTTTTAAAAACAATGTGAACAGGTAAACAAAAAAATCAGATCTGAGCAGAAAATCGTAATTGAGCATTAAGACCGGGACACACCAAGCCGACAATCGGCCGTCGGGCTTCGTCGGGCAGTTGGTTGGCGTCGGTGAGGCACGTCGGTTCGGTCTGTTCCTCTTGTCGACTTTCGTCGGGCTCATGTTGGCAGAAGTTTGCCCAATTAAACATGTTGAATCGGCGTCGGGCTTGTTGTGGCCGTCGGCGAAAGAGAGCGCTCTGATTGGCTGTTCGGACATCGAATCAGAGCACGTGGAGGACTTGAACGTGAAGTGACGTAACAAGCAAACGACGGAGTCAAGAGGGAACCGGCTCGCTGTCATTTCGCACAATTCTCTTTCGGAGAAAAAACAGACTACTGCCATCTGCAGGTACGCAAAGGTATATATCCTCACGCGTGTGCAGAAAGCACCTTCTAGTTTGTAGTCGGGCGTCGTTGGTTCGGTGTGTTCAAGTGTTTTTGCCCAGACGCCCGCAGACACAGCCGACGAGAGGCGACAACACAGTCGGCTTTTGTCTGCGCTAGTTGTTTGGCGTCGGTTTGGTGTGTCCCGGCCTTTAAGGCTCGCAGTCTGAACGTAGTCAGAGAGCCTAAAGTTGTGGGTCTCACCTGGGCAAGCCTGCAATGGGCCTGTTTAGGGTTGGTGCGGGCTGGCCCTAGCCCTCTGTGCCTGCAAAAAGCCAGCATGGGCCACACAAGGACATGTTTGCAGGGTCTCTGAACTCATAAGATGTCAAACCTTAAAGCAGATGGGCTCCAGCAAGCGAAGACATTGAGTTTCGATTTCTTCTGTGGCATACAGATGGTAGGGTAATAATTCGACATACACAACATGAAAACATGGAACTATCCTGTCTTGTATCAACAGTTCAGTTCCTTAGTACCAACTGAGCATTGTTTTTGAGTATTACTGCTGATCATGTCCATCTCTTTGCACAGTGTAGCCATCTTGTGATGGCTGCTCCCAGCAGGATAACACACAATGCCACAGAGCTAAAATGTGACATGGGGTGCAAAGCTAAAAAATTAATTTACCCCGATGATGCCAAAGCAGCCATTACTTCAGTTGTCAATGTCACATTATGCTTCATAAGTCATGCTGAGCTATCATTTATTAGTGGTGCTCAATTATAAACAATGACATTGTTTAGTAAACATTGTTAGTTTCAAGATAAGCTGAATTTGAGTGACAAGAGTAAACAAGTGCAAAAAAAAGGTCACTGTCTCAGTAAGAAGGTTGTGGTGTCCCACTAAATGTTGTTGTGGGTTAACTATTTCGAAACCATGACCACATAACTCTAACCAAACTGTAGAAAACCAAAATGAGTTCATATTCATCTGTCTGCAACCTGTCATACAAGTTTGAGTTGATGTACCAAACTAACTAAAACAACTACAAATAAAAGCTATATAGACCTATTAAACATAATACAAAAGAGAAAAACTAAAACATTGCTTTAACTAAAATAAAAATGAAATAATAATAAATATTAAATAAACCAAAAATGTATTAATAAAAACTATAGTGTAACAGTACTATTTAGTATGATTCTAAAACAACAATGGGCAGCAATACACACCACAACAGGAAGCTCTGACAGATTTATACTTAAATAACCTCTAGGTGAATTCGGTTAAGAAGGTCTTTGCTGTAAATAGGGAGTGGCACCCACTACGGAAGCACAGATACGAAATAAATAACCCATGATTCAAAACACCAAAACCACAAAGACGCATTGCACTGGTGTTATTCTAACACCTTCAGTGCAAACATGAATGTTTAGCAGTGCTAGTAAAAGCACCTTACCTCCCATTCTCTTTTACCTCTTCCACTCTTTTGGTTTTCTGTTTGAAGTGCTAAACCACCAAACAAGGTATCTGTGTTTTAACACTGCTGGCTTTCTGAGGTAACTATCACTGTAGAAAAGGCCATATTTTATTAAAAGCTTTCTTACCCATAAAGTATTGTAAGGCCTCTATATGATAGAAAATAAGGTTTGTTATTTATATTTTTACGTAATGTATTATTGCCCAGTGATATAAAAAAAATTGAATATATAGTACATTTAATTTAACATACACTCACATAAAGATATATTTGCAATATACTATTTTGCAAATCTCAAAAAATGCTTGAAAACTTTTAAATTAAGACCTACAATCAGACCAGCTGACAATTGAACAATCTTTACTATTGAATAAAAGAACTTGAGAAACAAGTGCAAAATATTTCTTTTCTGATGTATTTAAGACTGTACTTAAGCAAAGAGAGAATCATCGCTCAGCATTCAAAGGCATCCTCTGGTTCTGAGAGACAACAGGATTCTTTCTAGCACTTGCTGTGAGTTTCATCAGCTATGTAGTTAGTTATTACTGCCAGTGAACTTGAGTCAAGAGATTTGGGGCCTCCAGGGGCTGTTCTGGAAGCATTCGTGCCCAATTTGACATGCAAGTCAGAAACTTAATCAACAGCCTATTGCGTTAATCAGCATTGATTTTGTTTTGATCTTCTGGCTGGGAAGGATCAGCACTTGTCTAGCCACCCTAAATGGTTGCTCATAAGATGCACCTCAAAGGTATTTCTTTCCATGAGTATGGTGTTGCACTTTTTAAAAAAATATATTAAACTGCCATCAAGACATATAACCCCTTAAAAATCAGATTTTTGGCCTATTTCATTTGTACAACATCATAATGTACAACACGTAATCTTGATTACATGACCATGACATTTTGCCCATTACCATGTTAGCATACTATTTTAGTACAAACCATACCAAATTTACCATTCACTGACATTTTAATTGAACCCCAGTTATAAATATAGCATATTAGACTTATTTGTGAAAGATCATATGGGACTAGTGTATTTTAAAATGTATTTAAAAAGAAAGTAGTTCTTTTAAATTGTAATAATATATCACAACATTAGGTAACACTTTATTTTAAGATATAATACAGAGTCATAATACATAAAAAGTAATAAATACAGAGTAATTACCTAGTTAAGTACTTAGTAGTAGCCGTTGTACTTACATGAAACAAAATATTTACCATGTAACTAAGTTATGGAACAGCCTGTAATTACAGTTTGTAATTAGGTAGAGGTAATAGGCAGCTACTCTTACACATATGTAACAGACCGGAGTCCAGGGTGGAGATGACAGAGGAAGGAGCCAATGAGGAACCAAGGCGGACCAGACGAAGGGAGGAGCCAGAGAGATGACAGGAGTGACTTGGAGCAGGTGGAGACCCAGGCCGCAGCCATGACGGAGGGAGGAGCCATGGTGGAGGAAGGGCTGACGACTCCAGGGGGCCAACCGACGGCGGCGGAGCAAGTGAAGGTAGAGCCCGAGGCTGGGACGGAGAGCTGATTAGTCAGGGTGACGCAGAGGATCCGGAGGGCCAGGGTGGAGCTCAAGGCTCAGGCGGCCGAGGCAGAGGAAGAGATCCGGAGGCCTGTGGCGGAGTTGGAGCAACAGCAGAGGTGGAGACGAGGGAGCTAGGAGTCGGGGTGGAGCCACTGGATCAAAGGGCCGAGGCAGAGATGAGGGATCCTCCAGCCATGACGCCGATGGAAACTGGCAGAGGGGCTGTCAGAAGACAGCAGTGGCTGAACTAAGGCAGCGGGGCTAATAGGAGGAGGCAAGTGAGGGAGGGTGGGTGGGAAATTCAGGCAGGCATGCCATTCAGGGCAGACAGAGTCATCAGACAAGGATGGTAGAGGGATGGATAGTTCGCTATCAAAGTTTATTGAGTCCTCAGAGTCCAGGGTTTGCTCACCTCCAGCAACGCTGTAGCCGGCTCTCGCACCTGGTCGGGTGGGATTGTCTCAGGCTCAGGGGCGATCCTCCGCAATGTGGCTCCACATGGCTCAGGCTCCTTGATTGCACTGGGTTTAGGCTCTCTGTCCGCGGTGGGCTCAGGCTAATGCTGATGGTTGGCTGGGCTCTGGGTCCTGAGTAGGGCTGGTGTTGTCGTCCATGATGTTCACAGCCAGATGTGATTTGCAGGACATCAGCACTCACTCGATGAAGGCGGCAAGGCTCTCTTGAGGACCATGCCTGGACAGCTGCGCTCGTGTGGTGGTGTTAAGTCCTGTGCGGTAGAAAGAGCAGAGGCAGCTGTCCAGGAAGTGAGTCAGGTTTGCCAGAAACAAGAAGTCGGTGATGTGGTCCTCTAGAGAGCGTTCCCCCTGCTCCAGCAGGAGGACGAGGACGGCTAGATCATTCATTCAAAAAGTAAAACACTGAATGAAATGAAAAAGAAAACACTGAGTAACACACCGCTTAACTTCTTTTTAGGGTCTGGTCTTCTGTCATAGACGTGTGTGGAAGGAGGTGCACAAAAACTGAAGTTTTTTTACTTTTTTTTTTTTTATTATTATTATCCAGACAGATAATACAACAGGTAATCCACAGATAGAAGGGCAGGAACACACAAACACAACCTTGAGACCGGACAACCAAACATTGAAGTCAAAACAAGTTATTTGTATGGCGCTTTTCATGATACATATCGTTGCAAAGCAACTTTACAGCAAAGTTTGTACAATATATTTCGTAGTAGCTTAATAGTGGTGACTCAAGTTGATGTACTGTACATATGGCACAGATGTATGGTAATGATCAGTTAATGACGTAATCGAACATACAAAGAACACTATTAACAGTAATAATTTTATGTTGCAATCAAACTACTGTAGTAAAATTTGGTATTGATGTATGTTGTTTCAGGGCTGACATCATCTGAAGTCCTCCAAGGGGTTGGCATCATCTCTTCTTATGTCTTCTTGATCCAGACTGAAGCTTGTGTAATTCCTAGTTACCACAGGATGTCAATCCCATGGCAGAAACAGAGAACAAATGGGAACATAATTAGCGTAGCTGCTGTTCAAACCAAGCAATGAGGATTTGTTCAACCAAAGTTAAAGATTAATAATGTGCATTCGATCAGATATAACTGCAGTAAAAGATTATGAGATGCATTATTTGAATGCTTGGCTAAAAAGATGTGTCTTTAATCTAGATTTAAACAGAGAGAGTGTATCTGAACCCCATACGTTACTAGGAAGGCTATTCCAGAGTTTGGGAGCTAAATGTGAAAAAGCTCTACCTCCTTTAGTGGACTTTGCTATCCTAGGTACTACCAAAAGTCCAGAGTCTTGCAACCTTACCTATTGTAGCGTGGTAGAAGACTAGTTAGATATGCAGGAGCTGAACCATTAAGGGTCTTATAGGTAAGAAGTAGCATTTTGTAATTGATACGGAACCTAATAGGTACCCAATGCAGAAACTTTAAAAGTAGGGTAATATGATCATATTTTCTTGACCTGGTAAGGACATTGAACTGAATACAACTTATGAAAGGGACTAATGACAGACTGACTTAACTAATAATCACACATAACGAGGACAGGAAGGACAGGGAAAAACCAACACAACAGTCCAAAGGGGTGTGACAGCATCTCTGTTCACATTATTTAGTATTTACTTATATTAATTTGCCCTGCTAATAGACATAAAGTTACACAATGAGCAAAAAAGATCACATGATTAATATCATTAGTGAACAGCCTCTAAGCTGATCTTTGCTGAAAATGTAATGCATTGTTGTTAAAAATTAGTTTGTCTGGGAATTTTGAATAGGATTTTTGAGTGTAAAAATGACTGTTGTGCTCTATTCCCCTGTCTCGCCTCTCTCTCACGTTTCTTTTTTACAGGCTGCCATTTCCACTAAATTAGTGCCCAGGGTTAAAATTGTAGTTTACGAACACCATTTATTGGTGTACAGAGAGAGGTTGCTTTTGCCTGTTTGTGTCTGTGTGTTTGTGTTTAACAATTTTGGGCCTCACCCAGCCTTCCTGTGGTTGATTTTTTTCTTTTATGTTTTTCCACAGTATTCTTTATTTTTTCACCATATGAGTGCACTATCCAGCCGCTGTTTTTATAGTGAATTAGCACTTCAAACCCCAAAACCAGACTTCAACTGTGTGACTATAAGCCTAGTGCTATAGTAGTGCAACAAATTCAAACCTTTGCCAATCAGACTGTGAGAAGATGCTTCTGTATGCTAAATTATTTTGCATACTGTATAAATTTAAGATATACTAGAGCACAAGGCAGGAATAGTTATTTATAAATAACAGTTATCATTTTCATGCCCAGCTCCTCATTGTTTAAATAGCAAATGCAGATGTAACAGACTGGGCGTGACAATGAAGATTCAAATGCAAGCTTTTATTAAAACAGTTCATAGTCAAAACAGGCAGGGTCTAACACCAGGAAAAACTATACCCAGGGCAAGGCAAAAGAGTAGTAAAAAAACACAGGCAATGGTCAAGATGCAGCCGTAGCAATACAAAACCTTGCGAAGAATCAGGGCAAGATGGCGGAAATTTAAACCCGGAACTCGCGCCACGAAATGGCCGTGACCCGGAAGCGCCCCAGGCGTGGGCTCATGGGAAACGTAGTGAAAAATCAGAATTCCAGAATTAAACTATGACCCATCGACTGAGCATGTCACGGAGGGAGTCATTGATGAAAGATTGAAAGTACGCTGGACTATTGGACAATCCGAAGGGCATAACTAAGTATTCATAGTGGCCCGAGGTTGTGGAAAAGGCCGTCTTCCACTCGTCCCCCTCCCGGATGCGAATTAGATTGTAGGCACTTCGAAGATCGAGTTTCGTGAAAATCTTGGCACTTCGTAGCTGTTCGAGGGCTGAGGGGATGAGTGGCAGTGGGTAGCGGAACTTGACTGTGATCTCATTTAAGTCCCGGTAATCAATACACGGACGGAGGCCCCCGTCCTTCTTCTTAACAAAGAAAAAACCCACTGAAGCCGGTGAAGTTGAAGGCCTGATGAACCCCTTGTTTAGTTCCTCGTTGATGTAACGTTGCATGGCCTCAGACTCGGGTTGAGATAAGGGGAAAATTCTTCCCTTGGGAACTTCAGAGCCAGGAATGAGATCAATGGCGCAGTCGCCAGCACAATGAGGGTGCAGCTTAGTGGCCTTCTCCTTGCTGAAAGCGAGAGACAAGTCTTGATACTCCTTAGGAAGACCCTCCAGGGTTTGTGCTGTAGTAATTCCCCATGTGTGGCTGCCGATGTTGGAGTCTATGGTGGGAGCTGGCTTAATGGGACTGCAGTGCTGCTGGCAGTAAACGGATGAGTAGGTGATCCTGTGGTCAGACTAGGAGATGTCCGGGCAGTGGAGTTGAAGCCAGGGAAAGCCCAGAATGAAGGGAGTGACAGGTGTGGATATGACAAAGAGCCGAATGTCCTCAGTGTGATGTTGGTCGGTTTGGAGTTTTAAGTCTGTTGTGGTAGAGCTGATCCGGCCAGAGCCTAGGGGGCGTCCGTCTAGGGCCTCCACTGTAATAGGAGAAAAACAGGAGATCTGAGGGATTCTGTGGATCTGTACAAGGTGAGCATCAATGAAATATCCTGCCGCACCCAAATCAATCAGGGCGGTGGTTTCAATTACGACGTCGCCATAGGTAAGTGTAACGGGAATGATCAAACTGGTAGACAGATTACTCACCGAATCAGGGTAACAAGGAGGTCGGGTGGGGCAGGTTGCTCGGACGTGGCCGGGCTGACCACAGTACAGACATAGGTTCCCTCGTAAGCGACGCTCCCTCTCCTCCTGGGTCAGGCGAGTGCTGCCGACTTGCATGGGCTCCACGGAAGGTGGTGGACAGAGAAGCTGATGCCTCAGCCTGGCTTACTGGAGGGAAGCTGGTCTGCAGAGCTGCTGCGGGTTGACGAGTGAGACTATCAAGTACGATGTTGTCGTACTTGATAGATAAGTCAATATAGAGATCCAGACTTAAATCTTCGTCCCTGCAAGCCAGCTCCGCCTGAAGGTCAGTATTAAGCCCCTTGCGATAGAACGACTTCAACGGTCCCTCATTCCAGTCGGTCTGAGCCGCTAACGTGCGAAAGGATAGAGCGTAGTCAGCAGCAGAGTTCCTCAGCATCACGTCCATCAGGCGAATGTTGGAAGACCTCCTTGAAGCGACGTATGAAAGCCGAGTAGGAAGGGAAAGAGGGACGGTCAGGGTTCCAAACCGCGGTGGCCCAAACCGCGGTGGCCCAATCCAGCGCTCGGCCTGTTAGAAGAGAGCAAACAAACGCCACACGGCTGTTGTCAGTGGGGTAGAGCGCCAGTTGTTGCTCCAGGAAAAGGGAACATTGCATTAGGAATCCCTTGCACTTAGCGGGAGACCCATCGAACTTTTCTGGGTAGGCGAGACGAGGCCCGGTGGTTGAGGCCGCTGGAACGGGGTAGACCCGTCAGGCTAGACTAATCGATTCTTGGGATTTAAGAATTGATAGAATCGAGTTTTGTAAGAATAAGAATAAATATTTTTCACCCAGCCCTAGTATTAAATATAGTATAGTAGACTTTACAGGGTTGAGAAAAAACTTTTAAGCGTTTCGAAAGCAAGGTATTTCCATGGTATTGTTTTTATTAGTCAAAATATCTCTCTTCATGCATCTCTCAGAAGTACTTTTCTGTGTAACGGCTCATCTTCCCCTCTGCGCCCCGCTCAACTCTCTCTTCTTGCCCTCTTAGAGGCCTCTGGGACCCTGGAGGTTAATTAATAGTTAATTAGATTTGTTGAGATTGATTAGTGATTTTGTCTTGCCGCTGTTGCTGCACATCATTGCCTCCTGCAGAGACATCATTAATGTGTCTTAACTCCCTAGGCTGTCTGATTACACACACACACACACACACACACACAAACCATTGCCCTTGGAGGGCAAAAGCACTGAAGAACAGCTCTCCAAAGTATCCCAGAGGGAGAGAGAGAGAAATAAAGACAGATATTATGAAAGGGGAAAAGCAAGAACAATAGAAAAAGAGGAGGATAGTCACTCTCTAGCGAGCTGTCATGTAGGCAACATTTTAAGGCAATTTCACCCAATATTTTTGATTACTGCAATACAAGAAGAAGTGGATTTGCCAGTTCCAAGTAGATTTCTGTCTGTCGGCTCCTCCATGTTAAAATTTAATTTGGCTTTCTGTTTATGAACCAATATTTTTTCAGTAAGATTAACAGTGTTTGTGCAAAGTTATCTGATCTTTAATAATGCTCTTAAAGTATTACCACAGAAATAACATTTTCATAACTGAGATGTTAGCAAAATATTCTGGGTATGTAAATGCTAGACAGCATGCAGCTTATCTCTGTAGGGTGGCACTCAGCAGCACCTCTCTTTCACTTTGTTTTAACACTTTTGAGGAAGGACAGTCACAATGTCAACACTGAGAGCCAGCTAATCATTTACCCGCTGTTACAGAGCGCTTTCACAACACCTTGGATTGGTGAATTCGCAGGCTTCAATAAAATCTTTCACAGTTTCACAGGACATGAGAAGTCACCTATGCTGCCCTCACACTTTTGGAGATGTGTTGGTACCACAACCTTTATAGCTCACAGTAACGCCTACACACAAGCCATGAACTTTTCAGAGCATATTAAAGGCCTCATTATGTTATATAAGTTTGATTTAATGTTCAGTATGTGCTATTTGTAAAACGTTCACATGAAAACAAATTATGGTGCTTTTACTTTTCAAATGATCAAATTTATGATTTACTACTAACTATAACAATAGTAGAAGTGACTAATGATACTACAATATCTGGGTGTAAGTTAAACATGATATTTTTAGGCCAGTATTTGTTTTAGACTTTTGAATTTTGGTTAACGGTATGTTTCCTTACTTTATAAAAAAAAGTAAAGAACTGTAATGGACGTTTCATGTGAATATTATTTTTTCGGAAGTGAAAAATTAACAGTGAAAAATTGTAAATAGACATTCCCAGAATAGTTTTTTGTTTTTGTTTTTGTTTTTTATAGGTTTTTCTTACCAGTTATGTTCAGTAGGGTCGTATATTACATCTGATGTTGTTAGATTAATGTTTTTTTTTTTTTTTTTTTTGCATTATTTCAGTATCATGTGTGTTATGATGGGGTTTAGTTTTTGTGTGAATGACACAGCTCACCCTCTATATATATTAGTATTTTCTTTCTCAGCTTGTGGCAAAGCTGCTTATAATAGTTCACAAGCAGATGATGGTTCATCATGTAATTTTTTTCATCACCACCTGCTTTTGGTGTTTATTAGTGTATTACAAAGAAACTAAACATATTTCAGTACTTCAGTTGGTTAGAATATCAACATTATATCATTTAATGAAGTATGTTTTTTAAATGTAAATTCTAGTTAAAACCGTAAAACCTAAAATGTTGCTACTGTATTTTTACAGTAAAATTCTGGCAACTAAGGCTGCAAGTTGCTTAACGTAAATTTTACAGAATTTTTTTTACAGTGTGGTATGGTATCAATGTTCAAACTACACAAGTACAGTGGCAAGCAAAAGTTTGGGAACCCCTTGTAGAATCTGTGAAAATGTCAATAATTTCAACACAAGAAAGATCATACAAAATGCATATAATTGTTTTATTTAGTATTGCAAGATTGTAAGATTATTTAGTAAGATATTTTACATAAAAAAAACCTTTTTTACATTTAGACCACAAGACAAAAAAACAGGATGAAGATGCCTAAATTTTTCTTATTTTGTTGAAATAAAATTTTCTTCCATTTAGTACTGCCCTTTGAAAGCAACAGCAGATACTTGCATGTTTCCCAGAAGACAAATTAGGTATTTACCATGATCTTTAAATTCAAAAGGTTTTGAATTTGGTAATCACCAAATTCATCTAGTTAAAACTAATGCAAGGTTGTTTCTAATACTGCCTCGATGGAACGGACGGTAAATTTGACATTGTTCTCTCTTCTGGCTGCCAATATCAGTCTCTCTCCGTTTTTTTCTTTTGATTGAAAGTCGTGAAAACGCTATTGTGTTTTTATTTGCTATTTGAACAAATAGGAATGCAAAAAATGTATTTGTGGTATTCTCCCATTCACTGCTCTCGGATTTTACCTAACTATGACGACTTCCACTATGAGAAACCCGGAAATGTAGAAAGGTTGTTTGAAAATGGTGGAAATCACTTTGAAATAGTAGGCTATCACACAATGAGGAAGTTAATTAACTTTTTAATTAAGACAATGTATGTTACATAACACAGATATATATTTCTAGAGTGATATTTCACTCGTCAGTTATTGCTGTTGAAAGAATTGCACTTAGGGTTATTCATGGTTTGCTGAAAGTACCTTGTTTATGCTTTTACACTGCTTTTAAATATCATCTTAATGTTGAATGCTTGAAGGATGAGTAGAATAATGTCATCTCATTGTATCGTTTAAAAAAAAATAATAAAAAATTATATATATATATATTATTGCGGTCATAGAACAAACCTTTCACTGATTGTTTGCTGCTTAACGGGAGTTACACCCATAACTCACACAAAGCATTATAGGGTATAATAAAAATGTTGTCTTGCATTGGTGTCGAGGTCAATATAGTACAAGTCAATATTTACACTGATGGAGGGACTAGTCATGTCTATAGTGCTGAATATCTTATATGGAGACTTGCAGGTGGGTTTGTTTGATTTAAATCTTCTAACCTTCTAGAGCAGTGGTACTCAATTCCAGTCATTGTGTACCACCACTCAGCACATTTTGTATGTATCTCTTATCATTTCAGATGTTTGTTCTATTTGACAGTAAGTGCCCTGCAAAGTGGACATCACAGGATATTACGCCATGAATCCAGTTTGAAGGGAGCGTATATGTTCCATTCAAAGGGCATTAAAGTGTGTGAGACATGAATTTAAATTGTGTTTATGTACAGAGGTTTGTTATGTTACACTTCCGTGTGTGAAGACGGTGCAGGTGGTGACGTGGTGCAAATCCATGAATGAACATTTTGACATAAAGTAAACGTCCTGTGCTCAGGGAGTAGGGAGCTGTATAGGGACTATGTTAATCGGAAAACCGTTCAAGCATGTAGCTCACTTCTAATGAACTGAAGATCTGAATCAGGTGTTAAAAGAAGCGAAACATACAAAATATAGAGCAGTGGTATGTGAGGACTGGAATTGAGAACTACTGTCTAGAAAGTCTAGAAACACCCTGTGAATTTGCAGGGCAAGCACTGGTTAAAATTAACCAATTTTCCTGAGATTTTCAGGCTTTGTGGGCTATCTCTTGGATATAGCCCATGCAAGCTTCTCCATTACAGAAGCTTAAAAACATGAGTATATCTGTCTGTTGCTGTTTACATCCTAATACAGAAGGATTGGAACCGTTAGAGTAGAAACAGGTTGCACAGGTCTGTGTTTCTTCCTATTGGCTGAGCGCCCCAGTGCTTCTGTCCACACTCACTATTGTTCTGTTTTCTGTCTACAGTCTCTGCAGCATGTGAATAGACAGTCTCTCCCAGCGAGAGGCTCTGTTTCACCGCTCTTCTCTCTGTGATACGAGACCACCAGCTGTTTAACGCTGTTTATAAAGGAGGACTGCACTTCTTTATGGGCTAGTGGAGAGTGCTGGGATGGATCTGAGGAAGGTGTGTGTGTTCAAGAGAGAGAAAGGCCCAAGCTCTAATATTTCTTGGCATTCTCTATTGTTACACCCATCCACGTCCACATACGCACATATAACTCAATTACTCTCATCGCATCACACAATGATCTTCACCCAGGCAGAGTTTAAGGCATTATGGGTAAGTTCTAGTTACCCAAAGTGGACTTCTCAGGCTATTAGGCTATTAGACCAGAATTCTGTTTACTCTGTTAATACTTGGTCTTTAAAAAAGTATGACTTCTCTTGCATATTTTATATACATTTGAAGTCAAAAGTTTACATACACATTGCAGAATCTGCAATATGTTAATTATTTTACCAAAATAAGAGGGATCATACAAAATGCATGTTATTTTTTATTTAGTACTGACCTGAATAAGATATTTCACATAAAAGACCTTTACATATAGCTTTCAAGAGAAAATAACAGTTGAATTTATAAAAATGACCCTGTTCTGAAGAGTTTGTTGTTTGTTCTGAACAGTTAAACTGTCTGTTTTTCTTCAGAAAAGTCCTTCAGGTTCCACAGATTCTTTGGTTTTCAGCATTTTTGTGTATTTGAACCCTTTCCAACAATGACTGTATGATTTAAAGAAACAACCTTTCACACTGAGGACAACTGAGGGACTCATATGCTACTATTAAAGAAGGTTCAAATGCTAACTGATGCTTCAGAAAGAAAAAATATGCATTAAGAGCCAGTGGTGTAAATTTTTGAACAGAATGAGGATGCATTGAACAGGGTCATTTTTATAGTTTTTTTTTCTCTTGTGGACTATATGTAAACATCTTTTATGCGAAATATCTTCAGGTCGGTACCAAATAAAAAATAACATGCATTTTGTATGATCCCTCTTAATAATAACTAAATTACCATTTTGTAGATTCTGAAGGTGTATGTAAACTTTTGACTTCAACTATGTATGTATGTATGTATATATGTATATATATATATATGAAGAGTTCAGATGCAAAAGCCTCTTAATCCATCTGATGTCTTTCTTCAAAAAAATTCATTTTTCAATGTATCAATGTATAGGTTTCTATGTAAGTAGTGGTACTTCTGATTGGGCTAAGGGTGGGATTTTAGCGAGTTTGAAGTAAAAGTATTTAATGGACGTATAATATGTGTCTAGAGCATTCATTCATATACATATATATGGAAAACATTGGTCAAAAGTTGATTAAGATTTTTTTTCAAATGTTTTTTTTTTAAAAGCATTTTGGAATATCACAAAAAAAGGGCTGGATGGAAATGCCAAGATGATCCTAAATTTTAAAAAAAAAAGTAAAATGAAAAAATTTTCATTAAAAACGTATGCGCACAACTGAGTTGGATAAACTTTTTATCCGATAAGAAAAAATGCACATAAACTACGATGGAAACACATTACCGAATAAATTCCACCATGCGCATCAAAAAAGTCATGTGACTCTGCACGATGGGACAGGATAACTTGATTAACCAATGGGCCAATCTCACTGCACAACATCTGAAATGTTGTTTTGGTCATTCTGAAATGCCTGAGCAATGTCTGTCATCAAAATATATCTGTACTGTCTTACACGACTGCATTCCCAAACAGTAATAATCCACTTCCGAAAGCAATTTCCGCATTTATTGTGTTTCGTCTTCTTGCTCTGAGATGTAAGTAATATGAACATTTTTATATTCAGTGGCTTCTCTTACTTTTATTAGTGATATTTAGTGCCAGTTTATCAGGAAGTGACAAATTTATCCTCTTTGACTCAATGGATGGCATCGGTGCTTTATTTGCTAATGTTTTATGCAATATTCCAGTTTTGCACAAGTTAAATTTGCACTTTTGGATGGAAACATATTGTCCGTCCAAAGTGGATGACAGAGCCAGGAGGACATTGACAAGAGAAGCTACCAGGAGGCCAAAGGAAACTTTGAAGGACATACAAGGTTTTATGGCTGGGTCTAATCAGTCTGTGCATGTTGCAACTATCTCCCAAGCTTTACAGAAAGCTGTCCTGTATGGCAGAGTGGCACAAAAGAAGGCTTTCTAGTCTGCGCTATGCAAAAACACATTTGGAAAAGTCTGATACCTTCTGGCAAAAGGTGCTATGGTGAGACCAAAATTGACCTCTGTTGGACTGAACTCCGAGCGCTATGTTTGACAAAAAGCAAACATTGCACACCACCTAAAACACACCATACCTACTGTGAAGCACGATGGTGGCATTGTGGGAAGTTTCTCTTCAGCTGGGACTGGACAATTGGTCAGGATTGAAGAGAAAATGGATGCTGCTAAGGACATCTAAATTCTTGAGGAAAACCTTGGTTCCTCTGCTAAACAGCTGATAATGGGCAGGTCATTTACCTTCCAACACAACAATGTCCAACACTGCCAAAACAACAACAAAATGGCTTGAGGATAAGAAGGTGAATGTCTTTGAATGGCCAAGTCTGATCGCTAACTTAAATCCAATCGAAAATCTGTGGATGGTTTGAAGAGAGCAGTCCATTGCCGCTCACCACAGAATTTGACCTGAACAATTCTGCAAGGAAGAATGGGCAAATATTCCCCAATCAAGGTGTGCAAAGCTAGTACAGACATATCCAAAAAGACTGATGGCTGTAATTAAAGCAAAAGGTGGCTCTACAGAATGTTAATTCAAGGGACTGATGACTTTCCCAACCCTGTTATTCTATTTTTTTTTATTTATTTATTTATTTTTTTATTAATTTGCAGAACTGTTGTGTTTTTTCTTTCATTGGTTTAATGTTGTCAGATCAAAATTATAAATAAATTTGGAGAAGTTATTTTGAATGGGTTTTCATTTCAGGCTGTATGACAAATGAAGTAACTATTTTAAAGGGGTATGATGAGGCTGCTACCTGGTCTCATGACAAAAACATTCCTGGGGCACTTTTTTGCGAGACCAATAAGTATATATCACTGCAGTTTCCCAAAAAAATATAACACTAGAGGCAGTAAAACACACCTTTTATTCATTTTCGCACAAAGTATGATTTACAAAGTTTGATAAAGCTTAATTTTTTTTTGCACAATTACTTGAAGAATATTACATTATGACTTAAAAACAATTTTAATATGCTGGGAGATCTGAAAACTGATGTTTTTGAATGTTAGTGTGACATATCCAGCTTCATATTTAAGTGTTTTAATAGACTTCAGTTTGTTTGGTAGTTTATGCAGTACGGAGATGTAATTGAGTGGGAAAGAGCTCCGGTTCAAATCTTGTGTAACTATGGTTAGACAAAAGTTCAAATCTACACACAAGGAAGATTCCAACAACGTCAACAATTGAGTTTTGCATTTGTTAACACTACCGGGTAGGTTTAGGATTGGATTTGGTGTAGGGCATATTTCAAACACAACAGAGGATATTTGAACCGGATATTTGAACTCTGAACCCCCGCAATATGTACCTGAAGCAACGTAATAAAAACACAGCAATACAGACCTATATCACTGGAATAAATACGTGCCATGGTTCACATATCAAAACTGTGTTGCTGCAAAAAAATACCCAGAGGTACATATTTTTATGAGACTGGGTTGCTATTTTCTATAGGCACTGTAGCAGTAATTTAGCTTTGCCTTTGCAGAAATAAATTACATTTTTAAACATTTATTTTAAAAGAAAACAGTTCTTTTCAGCTGTAATAATATTTCACTGTATGGCTGTTTTTTTCATATATTTATGATTATATCAACTTTTGACAGGTACTACTAGACATATTGTATTACAGTATATTTTGAAAGTTTAAAGTATATTTATTTAGTTTAGAGCATTTATCTTTTACAATCATGTTTTTGTTTCAAATAAATTATATATGGATGTAATACATACATATATAAGTATGTAATAAGTATGTAATATATATTTCTTTGTACTATTAAAAAATGCCTGCTGAGTATAGGGAGCAGTGACAAGTGCTCACTGCACAGGGACCCTTTGAGTTTTTACATGTTTGATTTTCCTGGAGTCTGCAACACTAAATGATTACGTCTCCTAATAAAAAGCCTCAGTCCAGAAAGCAGCCTGGCTGGCACGACTAGTGTGTTGGACAACTGCTTCACAGAGCACTGAGCCAAGACGAGAGAGCGAGAGTGAGAGCGAGCAGAGAATGGGGTCACTTGAGTTTGTTGCTTGCAGGATATCTATCAGCTCCATGTCTCCACCCCCAGAGCAGTGACGCTATTAGTTTACCTCCCTCAACCTCTCCAGGCCCCCTCTTTCTCAGCACTCAAATCTTTTACCACAAGGCTGAAAATCATTACAAAACCTCAGTGCTCATCTGACCTGATTCTTTTCAAAACAGACACCAGAACTCCAAGAACTTAATTCTCAGTTCTAAGAAAGACTGAAGCACTGCCACTGGACATATACAAACAAAAAGCACTGAGAATTTTTACAAATTTTAACAGAATTTTGAAATAAAATTTTGATCTGAATAACCAAAAGAGTAGTTTTTAATCTCATTTTCAGTATTATTAGTCAATATAACATAAACACAACAAATGGACTTTTCAAATAAAAATTACTGTCAGTGCTTAAAGTGACAACTATAGAAATATCTATACTTAGATTATTACTTTTCATTATAGTTAAACCATTACCCCTCATTTTATATACATTTTATATACATTTATATACAAGAGCATGTTTAATATTATTTGCCAAGTACAACTGTATATAATCAAATCAGTCAATATTTCATTATTTCATCTTAGAAAGCTACTGAAAAAACAACATTGAACTTGAAATGTATTCTGCATTAAAAACGTCAGAATTAGTTAATTCATGATTCTGTTATAAAACTCTGTGTCAAACTAAAGCAATTAGTGCCATTTAGTAAATTCATCTTCCTGTATTTTCAGTTTAAAAATTCAATGTCCAGTGTATGGATGCTCAAATGTCATGAAATGTAACTGAATAACCTCTTAAGAAATTGATGAATATTCCAAGAAATCAGTGAATCAATTGAAAACTTGGGACGGATATTAGGAGACAAAAATCTTTTAGGGAGGAAAATAAAGAAAGAGGCCCTTGTAATCAGCCTCTGGTCTGATTGTCACTGAATCTGACATATATAAATTACTCAGTATGATTCACTGTCTGCAACAACAATTCAGCATGTTCAGTTCTCTAGCAGTACAGTAGAGCTCTTTCATGCTTCCAACAAGAAATACGGCAAGCCTTTTATATGTTTATAATGTGTACCAGAAACAACAGATCTGTTCCAAATCCAGTGTGTTTATACATCATTTTAAGGGATTGTCGGCAATAAGAAGGCAGTTGTAAGCAGAAGACGCTGCCTCATTTTGGCCAAAAGCTAAGCTAACTTGTATTTGCAGATAACATATTTGACCTGAAAAGGCCATTCTAGAATGCATTGCCATGAGGAGCGAGAGGTAAAAAATTCAACCAATATGTTTAATATTGATTATGACAACATAGGCTCATTAGAAATACGTCCCTATACTTACACTTTTGCAAAACTCCAAACGTGTACCTATACATACAATTCACTGCAGTTTCCAGTTGAAATGAACACTAGAGGCAGTAAAAGACCATGATACGATTACAGGGAAGGCTATCAAGTAATTTTCCAAAAGTTCCATGCACAATATTATGACCTTAAAACACTATGACCATTATGACAGTGCGTGATTTGCAAACAAAAACATTTTGACATTTACAACATGAAATGTGATATAATTTTGTGATAAAGGCACTCTTTCCAATGAGCCTACATTGGATTATAAAAACATGCTTTATAGCTTAGCAACAAGCTAACACCAACCTCTGGAATAAACTATCAGCATTGTCTTTTACATGATGGTTGGAATTCCATCATGACCTTCCATTTCAGTTCCCGTAGATGCTTTATATTTAGACATAAACGCAGCTCACTAGGTTTTGAACACAACTAATACTTTGAGTAAAAATGCTCTAGAGCAAAAGATGATGTCTAAACAAAGATGTTTATGTCAAATGGCTGCATCTTAGATCTTTCAATGCTTGTTTCTAGACCAGGATAAAGTGTAATCCATGAATGGGAAAGTGGCAGATACACAATAAAGTACCACAGCAGTGGCAGAAATGGCATGAAGGTCTGGAAGTCCATTCCAAAGCTTTGCACAAGAGATCAGCAACATAGCAAAGCACCTAAACTAAACATTTCACACATACCGACTGACATTAGTAACTTAAAGGAGAAGTTCACTTCCAGAATGAAAATGTCCTGATAATTTACTTAACCATGTCATCCAAGATGTTCATGTCTTTCTTTCTTCAGTCGCAAAGAAAGTCGTTTTTTGAGAAAAAAATTACAGGAATTTTCTCCATAAAATGGTCCAGATTGCAGTTTCAAAGGGCTGCACACAATCCCAGCCAAGGAATAAGGGTTTTATCTAGTGAAACGACCGGACATTTTAAAAATAAATAAAATTGATATACATTTTAACCACAAATGCTCATCTTGCACTAGCTCGGTGATGCGCATGTGCGTCTTTATGCATTGTGTAATCATTTTGGAAAAATCGTGGGGTTAGTTCTCATTCTGTGCGCTTTGGTTTAAAAAAGGTAGGGTGAAAATCTCCATCTCATTTTCTTCTTCAACTTCAAAATCATTGCTTTGTAAACACTGTTTTGGTACTTCTGTCACACATGCATGATTACATAGTGCATGAAGTCGAGCTAGTGCACAATTGTGAGCATTTGTGGTTAAAAAGTACATAAATTTGTATTTTTATGAGAAAATCACAGATTGTTTCACTACATAAGATAAGATTGTGTACAGAGCCCTTTGAAGCTGTATTGAAAGTGCAGTTTGGATCTTCAGCCTGTTGATATTCCACTGTATGCAGAAAAATCCTGGAATGTTTTCCTCAGAAACCTAATTTGTTTTTGACTGAAGAAAGAAAGACATGAATTTAAATGAGATGAGGGTGAGTAAATTGTTTTTCGTATTTCTTTAAGTCAACATAAAATTAAAAACCACCATATTAATGTTCTAAATGCCTGTTATAGATATTATTTTTTAAACATTTTAAACTTTTTTTTTTTTTTTTTTGAAAAAGCAGCTAAAGCTAAAACCAGCCTAAGCTGGTTGTAGATGGTCTTCCT
This sequence comes from Cirrhinus molitorella, assembly GCA_033026305.1. Taxonomy (NCBI): domain Eukaryota; kingdom Metazoa; phylum Chordata; class Actinopteri; order Cypriniformes; family Cyprinidae; genus Cirrhinus; species Cirrhinus molitorella. The sequence goes on along the minus strand of CM065136.1, from coordinate 25,999,917 downwards.
GCCTAGTCATAGGTGGTCTTGACCACTGGGACTGGAAGACCAACTGACCAACCAACTAAATCCAGCTAAACACCAGCTTGGAGACCAGACTGACCAGCTTAAACTAGCTGAGAACAGCCATCCAACATGGGATGGTTTTAGCTTCCTCCCACCCCTAAGCAGGGAGGATAGCATGACAGTTGTGTTAATTGATGAACAGCGTGTAGATTGCTAAAACACAGTTTCAAAGTAGCTTCCCTAACACTGGTAAAGAGACCAAAATGAATTGTTGCAGACGTTCCAATATCTGTGTGTGCAGATTCTCTGTGGCTCTATCTATAAGTTTTAAGACATGCACAGTGCCAGAAAGATAGCTCATAAAAGAAAACACAAAAAACTGAAGCACAATGGAGATTGCTGATGTGGAAAGGGATTGTGGGTAAGCCTCTGTCATCAGTCAGCTCTTAGCAGCCCAGCGTCAGCGCCTGGAGATGTAAAGTAGCTCTTTACTGCCTCAATTTGCAAACTACTTAGTAGCACAAACACGCATAAAAGCAAAATACTTTTATCACAGGCCGCATAAAACAAGCCAGACGCTGATGTGAAGAAGCATCATAGCCAGACACGTGATGTGACGCTTTAAGAGCAGCATAAAGGCTAATTAGCATCTAGAGCGATTGTGGCGATTCATTCTGGTGAATTTGTCGTTCTCCTGGGAGGGTGTTGGGAAAGGGTTAAAGCTGTCTAACATTCACATCTGGGAGCCATTTAAAACATTCCACAAGGCTTACCACATGTTTTCAGATGGACAAGATCCCGCGAAAGACTCTGCTGTCACAGGGGTTGATAGGCGGAGGAGGAGAACGGAAAGCTAAAACTGAAACTATATAATGGATTCTCCTCCGCACAGGTGGGTGGTGGGAGATATAGGAGATTGATAAAGAAATCTGTGGTGTGCAAACGTGTGTGGACTGTATGTGATCGGTATGTTATCTCAAAGATATTATGAAGTCTGTCTGGTGTCCAATTGCTCGCCTCTGTAACCACCTCCAGACTTTGCTCTGATAAAGATCTGTTCTGTACATTCAACCACTTTCAGCTCAAAATCAAATGCTATACACAAGGGTGGAGCACCACTCCCGCCTGATCCATGCATTATTTGTCCCGTTTATAGTTCATTAGAAAAACATAATACACATACACACACTAAGTATCACTTTGCATTAAAAGTGTTTAGGACATACGGTGGCGCCGGAACTAGTTAAGATGTGTTCTGGATGTACGGGTGATTCAACATGGGAACATCTTATGCATATTAAATCACAATAACACGCAATGTTAGACTCCAATTAGACTTGAAACACATTTGTTTGCAATTAGTTTAGATTTTGGTAGAATGGCTGCCGTGAATAGGTTAAGTGCATGAGTGAAAACATGGGGACTTTGTACTAATTTAGCATGTTTTGTTTTTTTTAAATGTTCCCATCCTTTTTTAAGGATGGGAACATTCTAAAAGTTTCTGTAATATTGTGGGACTAGTCATCAGTGTTGGGCTTACTTAAAAAAATAACTTATTACTAATTACTCCTTTCAAAAGTAATATTACTTTATTTATTATTTTCTGGCAACAGTAATTAGTTACATTAATAGTTATATTACTTTTCCTTGACGCCCCACAGAAGTTGTAATTGCTTCCCAATAAAATTCATCCAAAATGTTACAAGCAATATGTTTCTACCTCATCATTTGTCCAAAATCCACTTTGGATCACAGTCAGAAGTTATTACAAACAGTCAGTGGTGATTGTGAGTTAAACTGTTATTAAATGCCATGTGTAGCTTGAAGCTAATTGTAGTTGTCATGTGTAGCTTGAAGCTAATTGTAGTTATATTTTTTTCTGTTACCCATACACCAAGAAAATGTTTGATTTTCTAAAAAGATTTTTAATTATAGAAATGTAATTTATCTTGGCATCATAGGGAAGTGGCCAGAGTAAAGTAATGCCACAATTTCCATAATTCCACAACTTACACAGTGTTCAGATCATCTTCTCTCCTGACAAAATCAATGTAATGGCAATATTTCCATATGCTGAAAGTAAGCCTGTGCGAGCCATGAAAAATATATAAAACTAAATCTAGGAATTATTGGATTGTTGGATTTCAAATTAGTAGGAGTGGAGGCATCAAAAGTAACTAAATAATGAGTTTTATAGATGGTAACTGTAATATTATTACTGATCTTATTAGTGATTAGTTGCAAAAAGTAATAGTATTACTCTAACTAGTAACCGGTTCCTGCCCAACACTGCTAGTCATAAAAGACAAAAATCATCCAAAGTACATGTCTGAAGTTTTGAATGACTTACTCACTTGTTAAACTGTTGTTAGCTCAATATTATGAATGTACCATATAATTTTGCAAGTCAGAACTGCAGTGACATACAAAACCAACGTCTCATAAAACGTACCATACACTGTAAAAAAACTACTGTGAATTTAACAGTAAAACCTGTAAAAATGCTACACTAAAAACCTGTTAAATGGTTAACGGTAAAAGACTGTGAATAACTGTAAATTGACATTCCCCAGAATTCCCTGTTACATTTTTTTTAATTTGATGTTTTTTTGTTAAAATAACTCTTTCTTTTTAGTTTTTTCTTAGCCTTATTGTACATTAGGGTTGTATGTATGTTTATTGCATTATTTCAATTATATATAACGTGTTTTACCATGATAGTATTTAGTGTTTGTGTGAATGACACTGTGCACCTTTTATATATGTTATCAGACATATATAAAATATCAGAGTATTACAAAGGTACAGAACAGATTTCAGTACTTCAATAGGTTGGTAAATTATCATCATATCAGTTCATTAAATTACAGCATTTACCTATAAATTTAAGTGAAAACTGTAAAACTTAAAACATTGATGCCGTGTTTTTTATTGTAAAATTCCAGCAACCACAGCTGCCGTTTTTTACCATAAATTTTACGAATTTATTTATTTATTTTTATATAGTGCTCATCTGTTGCGGGGGGAAAGCACATTTTTAGCTTCGCTTAGTGGATGTCACATCGAATATGTCACAAAATGTACATATGTACACAAAATATACACAAAATGTACGTATTTCACATCTTGCGAAAAAGTTCCCACAGGTATGTTCTCGTCATGACATCAGGTTAAATTTTTATCCATGAGTATTAACAGATTAGCTTGTATAAGTTGTTATATATATATATATATATATTTTTTTTTTTTTAGTTTTTATAAGCACTGTTAATGAAACATAAAAAGTCTTCAGCATTTTGTATTTGTTCTTAACATTGTTTTAATGTTATGAATTTGGTGTATTCTAAATGAGTGCCTATGACTGCGCTTAGCAATTAAAATACGCCTAAACAATCTCTATATAAAGGTTTTCTGCACAAATTTTCCTTTACAGATGCAAAACATATGCTATGCCCTAAAGATGCGCTCTTGCCACACGTGCAGCAAAGTTCTTCTGCGCCATCCTTAAAACTAGTTCAAACCCAATGAGCAGCTTTTACACATATTTTTGGCAATGGAGGTTCACTGTCTGCTTAAGAGGTACGGCGGCGCCGGAACTAGTTAAGATGCATGCTGGATGTGCGGTTTGTGATGTCAACATGGAAAAGGCTTATGCATATTAAATTACATTAACATGCAATGTTAGATTCCACTTGGAACACATTTGTTTGCAATTTGTTTGGCAATTTCGCTAGAATGGCTGCCATAAATAGGTTTAAATAAATAGTGCATAAGCAAACATGGGAGCATTGTACTAATTTTGCATGTTTTTAAAAAGATATTTAGCTTTTAGAATGAGAATATTCTCTGTAACATTCTAGAATATTTTAGTGCTTTTTGGAGCATTCCAGAACATTGTGGGGCTAGCCATAGAAGACAAAAATCATCCAGTGTAGTACACTTCTGAAGTTTTGGACGACACACTTTTGGTAACTGTTTATGTTAAACTGTTGTTGGCTCAGAATTATGCATGTATCATGTAATATTTATGCTTGAGTAATAACATATTAGCTTGCATAAATTGTCAACATATTTTTTGTTTTCACAAGCACTGTTAATTACATGATTTTCGTATTCAGCATTTCATATTTGTTCTTAAAGAAACCCTGAGTATTAAGACTTGTATGGCTTATGGTAAATGATGTCTCTTACTGAAGTATGTAGCAGAGATGTTCACAACTCTTTAACCTGGAGTCCAAGTCAAGTCTGAAGTCTTTGTCGCTGGAGTTTGAGTCAAGTCTTGAGTCTTTGGTCACAAGTCGATATTCAAGTCTCATGTCATTTAATGTCTCGCTAATAAAATCCCATTCAGAATCCTCATGTATTGAAATCTTCCTATACGAAGCTGTTTTATAGGCTATAGACAAAGTCTTTTTTTAAAGAGGTGTTAAGATGTAATGTTAATGTACATCCAGCCTGTTACTTATATGTTTTAATCCATTACCATATTCAAAACAGTTTTTCTGTAATCAAATTCTATAATAATTCTATCCTTTCTACCATGACACATAAGGAAATATGTGACAGATATTGCAAAACCATACTAATAATGTATGTAAAGATCCAAGAGCCACAGCCTCTATATTTTCTTCCAAGCAGAGGTCATTTTTACATTACATTTAATACATGCGAGGCCATGTGACAAAAATAATGTTTATATAGCCTAACAGTGATTATATATATAATACATAAATATATAATCAATATATAATATATTCAATATATAATATAATATACAAAAATACTCCTGAAATCTAGACATTTTTTTTTTACTGAACAGCATTATCTACTAAAAATATCCTAAATATGTCCTAAAAATGTTCTCAACTTGAGCAGAAAAGAAAGACAACCAGCAGTTTCAAAGTTTAAGTTATATCCCAGCCATCTAACAACAATATTCCTAATTATAATTAGCCTACATGATTATTTTGAAATGTTTTAGCCTACAGATTAATAATGCTAAATTTAGATCAGAAACATCTTGTCACATCTGGTTTGAACAGTCAGACTCATATGTTATTGATAGATAAATAGATAGTAAAAATAAATAAATAAATAAATAAATAAATAAATAAATAGATTTGCAGCATTGTTTTTCTGCTGTGTTTTAGTGAAAGTGGTCTATCATTTGCTGCTTACCATCTGGAGAGAGAACGCGCACGGAGCTGAAGGGGCTCGAATAAACGTGTTTGACTTTAGATGAAATACTAGACTATATAGCGCTGACGACACTGAGCGTTTGTTATATGAATCGCTCCGCTGATTTGACGCGCTGCTCATTTAAAATTGTGCTGCTGTTATGGCTCGCGATCCGAATGGATGCCGGGGTGCGGGTGCAGTAGCAATTATATATAAGTATTTAAGGGTAAAAGACTCGAGTTGCTTTTAAAATGTTCACAAGTCCTTTTCCTTGAGTCGAGTCAAGTCTTTTAGGTCGAGTCTGGTCAAGTCCGAAGTCCGTAAAAATGCGACTCAGTGCGACTTGAGTCCGTGTCACTAACTCGAGTGCCCATCTCTGGTATGTAGTAGAAAACCCATGAAAGATTTACGTTTTACATAAGTATTTTGGACTGTGGTGGAGCCATGATTTTGATGACATGAAATTGTTGTAATGTCTGATTTCCTAGCGATAAGAAGAGAAAAAGACTGGGAAACTTTTGTCTTTTCCACTTCAGCCCTGATGCCTTTGAGGCTTTTAGTGGACCACAGCTGCTAAAAGAGCTTACAAATGGCAGAGACAAGAAACACTGGATGCCATCTTGGCAGGATGTAAACATGCCGACACTTGTCATGGCACCGCAGCCACTGAAGGAGTTTTTCAGCGCAGATTTCAAACTATATCTGTGGGCCTTTTAGACTCCTTGTATGGAAAAATTAATGGTACAGCATTTGGTTTAAGCCTACGCTTATATCCATCGTCCACCAGAGCTGTGGTTGTCAGTATTTTATTTTCCGAGTTGTGTTGCGGTATAAAGAGCAACAGGTCACACCAGTAGCTTACCGAGTGTAAACGTTAAGGCTAGAGTGGATACAGCTTTGTAAAAATCTGTATAAATTTTAATTTGAACATATTTATAAGGCCACACCACCCAGATTATTATTTTTGTTGTGGGTGGTGGGGACCAATACATTCATGACAAAAAGTGGTGGCATCATGTCCCCATTGTCCCCACTGTAATTGATGCCTATGAAAGTAACATCCTGGTACATTAAATATTTACAAGACTGTGTTGGGCTCTCTGCCTGTAGTTTCATTAGATAAGGCAGGGGAGTGTGTGCAAAAAGTGTCTTACAATGTGCCTGTGGTTAGTGTCATTAGTCTGTAGGCAAACTAGTATGTTAGCAACAAGCAGGACGATAAGTACATCATACATAGGGACAATGCAAACAGTGTAAAAGTGGGATGTGATATTTTATGACACTTGGAGCTTTAGATGTTGACTTAAGTCCATTTGAGGCCAGAGTTTGGTTTGTTTAGTCAGATAATTCATCCAATATGAAAATTCTGTAATTTGCTTGTTTATCCCCTTGTCAGTCCAACCCTGTATGACTTATTTTCTCCTGTGCAATACAAAAAGAAATGCTGGGAAAAATAACAGCCTTAATTACTCTTCACTTTCATTGTATGGGAAAATCCAGTGGATTTATATGATGAGGCTGTGGAATTGAAGCAAGAAGTTGAACTAGTCTTTAACAGTTCTGGTAGTTCTGTCAACTTTGTTGGATTTTTGACAGTCATATATAGACCAACCAAAATATTTCTTAGTTTCACATAGCCAGGCATTTGACTACTGACATGAAGTTTGGTCCACTTTACAAAGCATTCTGCCCAAGAACGTTCCACTTAGATGGAAAGCAACTGCATAAACAAGATGGCATGGCCAACATGTGTCATTTAAATGCAAGAAATCTGCCACAAACATTTCTGTTTGCAACCAGCTTTGGAAATGGTTGTGTACTTTGCACTCTGAATTTCTCCTCATCTAAAAGTAATAACTACTTTTGCAGTTTTATTTCTGAATATCTAATTAGATGAAAATAACCTGACAACTTACAAACTATGGCAAATCCAGTGATTTAGCTGTTTCTTGAATGTGCTTCTTGTTGCAGCTCAGTACCTCATAAACACGATTTTATTTCCAAGCGGACTCTAAATGCGAACCAGAAGTAACATTAGGCCTAAAACTGCCAATCAGATTCATTGGAGTTTGTAGTTTCTGTAATTTTGTGTGTTTTCAATATGAAGAGTTCAGATGCGAAACCCCCTAAAAGTCATCTCGGTCAAAAATGAGATAATGATACTGAGTGATTGCTTTCTACACATATTATTTGTCCATCAAATACTTCAAACTTGCTAAAATCCTAGCCTCAGCCCAATCAGAAGTACTGGTACTTAGGTAGAAATCTATACATCAGAGCCTGATAAAAATGCTTTTTTAAAAGAAAGATGAATTTAGAGGCTTTTGCATCTGAACTCTTCATATATACATGAGACAGTGCACTCTGTTGGTCTCTCTGGTTTCTAATGCCATCATAGATAGGGGCTGTCACACTGATTGACAACAACGCATTTCAACTTGGTGTCTATTGGAATGGGCTGATTAAAAGTGCTATACTGTCTTCTCTTCCAAGGTCTGAAGGGTTTGTCCATTCTAGGAAGAGTGCAGTGAAGTGGGCAGGGCATCTTTTGGACACCATTCTGATTTCAGACTGTCCATGATCCATGATACTGATACTTTATTTGTCCATTTGGCACTAACATGTTAGCTAAGATACCGAAAATGTTTTTCTTGGGAGGGACACATCACTGGCTGCGAGAAGCAGAAATGGTGCTTGTGGATGTTGATTGGGTGGGCTTATGTTACTCCCAAAATAGGCCTGGGCAGAGGCCTGGGGTAGAAACCACACAACATGATATTAACAAGTGTGTTTAGAAACACCTGCTGTGATCATACCAGGTAATCAACTGGAGAAACCAGGATCCACTTCCTGTTACACATTATTTCCCCCCATATGCTGACATAAAGTATCACAAATTGTATCACAGCCTTTAGGATGGCATAAACCAATAACATATTTGAGCTAGGAAGTAAAACTGCAGTGATGACTGTATTGTGGTGTCTTTTATCACAAATGGAATCTGCTTTTCATCCTGATTTCTGTGTTGGCCTATTATGAATCTATTGTAGCAGCAACATTTTAGGTTGTCTGTTTCCACTGTTTAAATTCCAGCAGTATGAATGTCTCTTAAGGCAGGCATGGGGCTCTTTAAGAGCTTATTTTGACCATTGTGCGGAAGACACTTTACAATGTGTGAAAAGGGGCTCATTTACAATGTGTTTAATCTGGAACATAACATCCCAGACTTCCTTTACATCTGTGGTTTCCATTACAGTCAGTGCATGAGTCAAAGTGATCAGACTAACTACACATTAAAGTCAAATATGCAACAGAACAATTAGTCCATGTAAGGTGACAGTAACTTAAAGAGAATGATAGCTTTGGTTTCTCTGCAAGAATATATACACCAGTATTTTCACCACAAAAGCCTGTTTAATGATGTTTCTTTAAAGTAAATTTATGTTTTAAGCCCAAATATTGCCAGGACAACCCTGTATTCTTGTAGTTAGAAATTATATTAGGCTATTCTATGCCTCTAATAATGTCTTGTCTTTTACAAGAAAAAAATATGGAAACAAAACTGTTCAAAACCCATTTTTAAAAAACATAATCTGATGTATTTTCAAGTGAAACAGGATTTTTATCAAGAAAAATTGAGGGGGTGGGGGTTGAAACATTTTGACATCAGCTGAAAAATAAAGCCATTTATGAGGCACAGGAAGATAACATTTTATGTATGGCAGACAGTTTATTTAAAGTGACTGCATTCAAGGTATATGTTTTTATCAGTTGCATTCACTTCATTCATTCACTCTGAATCATGTCTATGACCTTGACATTGCCAGAGCAATGCTCTTCTCTGTGAGCGGCAAACATCTTTTTATAAAATATGCATAATGTGCACAGATGAACATCTACATATAAAAAATAAAACAGAGTCAGCTTTGATTTCATGTAATTTCAGAACCAAATGATTTACTAAATGCAACTGTGAAAAGAAAAACGACAACTTTCAAATAAGTTTCTGAACACTACCTCTGTCTGCTATTGGTCAGCCAAATAAACAGATGCCAACTCATGTCATTAGCTGAGCCAATGTTTATGTCTAGTCAAGATTCACATAAATTGCATTTTCCGTAATATCAACTGAAATGTTATTGCTTACAGCAAGAAGAACAAATATTAATCAGTGTCAATCAGCATCAGTGTCAGTTGATACTTTCCTCAGATTTACATGAAGCAATCTGAAAATCAGTCAAATATAATTCAGTTGTGAAATAATGTATTTACTGTTCAGGGCAAGAGCTTGCTTTTGTGTTTTGTGTGTGTGAAAGAAAGCTGAAAGTGTTCTAAAAAATATCACTGAACATTACCACTACTGAAGCTCTGCTATAACTACTCTTCCTCTTTATGTACATTTATTATTTATTGTAATATCAACTTTTTTGAGGATAGATAGATAGATAGATAGATAGATAGCATGTCCTCTTTACAATACACCAGGACTTCAAACTCAGCAAATGTGCAGATATATAAGGTAATGCACATTAAAATATGATTAGGCTATTCACGAAGAAACATTAACCAACATGCACATTAATTCATGCGCTAATTCATCATATAATAATGTCTGTTAATATAACTGTTAAAAGTTACGCTATGTTGCTTTATCAGAAGCACAGGCAGCACAGCACAGAAGCATCAAAGATGGAGATGAGAGAGTTAACGGGACTTTGAGGAAACGGGGCGGGTTCATTCACTCGTGTTGGGTTTCACACACACACATACACACACAGCACACATGACTCTCCAATGGCCGCTGCCTCATACGGGGTTCTTTCTCAACTTTTGCTAAAACACATCTGAAGGCTCCTAATGACAAGCTTATTGCTCTTTTCTTGAGCGGACGGGGAACTTTACTGCAGCATCGTGCTGATCAAACTGCACGGCCGGAGTTGAGGTGGTGAGCGGCAGCGGGGGCGGAGTCAACAGGTTCAGGTATTTATTCAAGATCTTCAATTACTTTCACACCTTCACTAAACAACTGCTGAAGATGACACATGCTAGAAATGTTTTATTTAGGGATTAAATATGCAGCATGACACCGCGAGATTAATTTTGCAAGTTGTTTTTTGCACGAACAGCCCCGATAGTGCTGAATAATATTGGCAGCGTCTCAAAGCCTCTTGAACTACTTACTGTACCTAGACAGCATTTGGGGCATAGCCTACATACCGCACATAAGGGCATAGCCTACATACCGCACATAAATGCTGTCTAGGTGGGCAAATTTGTAGGTTTCAACGTCATTGTTAATCGTAACTTTGACATTGTTTCATTAGCTTGCTTTAATATGATAGCCTAGCTGTTCCACTTCTTAAGTTTTGAACAGTGAACAGTCAGTCAGTCGCTCATCATTTCACTGCACCCTGAAATACAAGAGTAAAACATCATTGCTTTTGACAGACATGGTTTTTTTTCTTAATAGACTACCATGTTTGTTAAGGAAAGTTAAGTAATTGCAGGGTCTTTTTGTCATTTACTTTTCTTTTTATAGTTGTATTGATTGATTGATTGATTGATTGGTGATAGTAACCTTGGCACATGCCCTTCAATATTCATAATTATGTTTATGTATAAAATAACATATTTGCATTTTGTGAGGTGGTGAATCAGTATGAATTTATACAATGTGATTTGTATGGAAATGTGGGATTTTTAGGGAAAAAAAAAAAACTGAAAAAGCATGAGGGTCTACGCCTTTACCACACCACTAAACTTAACTGTCAGTAAGGAGTATCATATGAAAACACAAATGAGAAATTCATACAAATTAGCCACCAATTCACATTACAAATAACCATAACAGTGTGTTGAGTTTTGTATTGATTGATTCTTAAGCATTTACATCTGGCCCTTATAAACATTGGTTACATCTTTGACAATGACAAGTGTAATTGGTGAGTTCTCAGTGAAGAACTGCAATCCTTTAGTTCTGAAGGTCTGCCAGTCAGAGAAGTTGCTGTTACTATGGAACCTGAAATCATGGCAAAAAAATTAAAAATAAAAATAAAAAAATAAATAATAAAAAAAATCTAATTCATCTTTAGGCTGAATGATTTCCTTGTCACTTAGAACTCTTTACCAAAAATATATTCTGAACCAAGGCTACTGAGAAAGAAACAGCTTAGATATCTCATAACACTGTAATTTTAACTGGCAAGATGTAGGTTAGACTTAGTCTTCTTACAAATATAGATTGAGACAATATACTGAAAAGTGCTTATTGTTGCAAAGGTCCTGCATATAATCCAATTTTGTAGTGTCTGGGTTTTATTTATTATATTCATTCCTTTAAGTCTAAATGTTATTCTGTAGAGTTTTAGAGAAGATAACTAATGCAAACTCTGTTAGTTCGCAGGTAATTAAATCAAGGTCATTGTACAATACACTCCTCTAGCATGCAGTGCCCTGTTCACTGCTGTCAAGTGTGTGTGTATGTGTGTGAGTTCAGACCTATCGTATTTACCCATTACACTTTGCCTCGTTTCAAATAACTCTTGTATGCGCTGGTTGTTTTGGCCATGATTTCAATCTTAAACAGCTGTTATGTATTGTGTGTGTTGATACACAACACCAACACAAACAATGTCCAGTGCAACACATAGGTAACGGGAAACACACCCCTGCGTTGTAATAATGGCTATAATATTTCACTGTTTGTGTTTCGTTGTTTGACGTTCCAAAATGACGCACAATCATCTCTTTCTTCATCTCCTGATGAGCAGAGACCACTTGTTCTTAGTCCACCTCTCTACCCGATGAGTAAGGCCAATGTCAGCATGGGAAGGAAAAAGCATTCTGGCATTAAAAACATGATAGTGACTCAACATCTCCTGGCAAATGATGTTTAATTATTTCAATTGCTCTGTGTTTGAAATTTTATTTCAGTTGTTTTGCATGGTGTATAGACCAGATTGTTTTGCAAATTAAATCAGATGTGTCCAGTATGGTTGACTGTAATATGATAGAGCTTCTTTTATTGTAGAGTATAGAGTATAACTGCTTCAGTTTAGGCCTAATTTACCTCATTATAGCTCTTAAAATGTAGTTATTATATCACAGAGTCATATTGTTCAAAGAAGCTGTTCTTTTCTCTTTGAGCTTGTTGATTGTTGTATTATATTACATTATGTTAAGTATGTTTGTGGAAAGCTGTCTTTAACTATAACAGAACTATCAGCATTTACAGCTAGCTACCTGAGTAATAACACATCTGTTTTAATGACACTGATATTTGAACTGTACTATACTGAAGTTTGTTACTGCAGTGACGCAAAAAAGAAACACATGCTAGGTTATACAACTGGACTGCGCACATGCAATTAACTTGCCAAACTTTTTTCTGTGGAGTTTCTCGAGAGACTGCTGACATTTCAAATCATTACCCAGCTTTCTATATGTGGCCCAACATGTCAACTTCTACCTCAGCCAATGGCTGGACTATGTTTGTCTGAACGAAAGCAAATGGACCTGTGTGGAAACAGTTTCTGTTTTTGCTATTTTCTTTGGTGCCACTAATGCAAAACTAAGCAAAAACTGTAATATTGTGAAATATTTGTACAATTTAAAATAACTATTTTTTTTTATTTTAATATATTTTCAAACTTTGTATTTCTCTGTTGGAAAAGCTGAATTTTCAGCATCATTACTAGAGTCTTCAGTGTCACCCTTTAAGAAACCATTCTAATATGCAGATTTGCTCTTCCAGAAACATTTATTTTAAAGTATCAATATTGAAAAGAGTTCTTTGATAAATAGAAAGTTAAAAATAACAGTGTTTAGCTGAAATAGAAAGCTTTGTAACATTATACATCTTTTCTGTTCCTTTTGATCAATTTAATGCAACCTTGCTGAATAAAAGTAAGTACTTCCCTACACAAATGTATGTATGTCGATAAAATTGAACATACTTATATCCAACTTTATATATTACTTTATGTAGACATTAAGTGTTGTTTAGCAAGCCTTTAATCACCTAAATCAATGATTAAAAAAACATTTTTGGCAAATCCTGGTAATTTACCATAGAGATATGATGGTTTTTATTGTTTATGACAGTTATAGCACTAGCTGTGGTCCAATTTCACTAAAAGTGTGTGTGCTTGTTTAGAATCACCTGTTGAATGTGCTCACCAGGTTTTGTAAAGTTTTAGGTTTTCGTTTAGGCTTTATAGGCTTTTGGCTTTTTCTAAACAACCCCATTATAGCTTCCCAAATGGTAAATGTCAACATTTTTTTTAAATAATTATTGACCTAGAGAGTCCAGAGAATTGCATTGCAGACATTTTTTTTTCCAGATTGAGTGAAAAACTTAAGACTTGTTTGCAGGTTTCGCTAGGTTTTTTACATTTTCTCAAAAATGTAACAAATGGTTTGATTGACAGCAGTTCAGGAGTAGAGGCAAAATCATTCAGAAATAGGAGGTCTTATAATATGAAGATCATGCATATGTATGAAAAAACGTGAAATGTGTAATCGTTTAGCCCTTAAAAAATGCAATAGTGGCCGATGTCTTTCAAATTTCTCACAGACCTTTAGGACCATGAGTCAAACACCATTAACCTCCATTAAGCTTGTCTAATAAGTGCTCAAATTTCATTGGCCTATGGTGGCCATGTTTTTCGACATACACAAATATCCGTATAGATGCGTGTGGCACTTTGGATCAAAATTTTCAAGTCAATAGGACAAATGGTTATGTAGTTATGGACATTTTTATGTTTTTTCCCTCTTAAAGTGCCACCAAGTGGCCAAGCTCTGTGACTTTTTTCATGTGACCTCAGATTCAGTTTTTACATACCTGTTGTGAGTCTGTCGAAGACATCTCATTCCGTTACAAAAAGTTATAGCCATTTTAGTGAAGGCAGCCCTGCCCCTTTCGAACGTTTTGGCATCCCTTAGCAATGGAGGGTCAAAAGTTCATTTTTTTTTTTTTTAATCATTATTGATGTTCACCCTTTCTAGAATCTTCCTGCACTGTTTCAGTCCCGATCAAAAGAAAAACACAGGACAAGTTCGCAAAAGTAGGTTTTTCACAAAAATGCAAAATACCTGAAAATTCTGCCAGGGTGAAGGACGAATCCGAGCTGTGTGTTTTGTCCGGCGTGAGCCAAGGATTCTGATGACATAGACACTTGAGCCTGCAACAAACTGTTTAGGAGTTATGGGTGATTTTGTACTTTTGATCGCTGTAGCGCCCCCGTCAGGTCGATTGGGGCAAGCCGTGATGACTTACTACCATTCCTCTAAGTTTCAAGTCTCTACGACTTATGGTTTGTTCTGCCGATCAGTTTTACGTGCTGATCCTTGGCCATTCTAACAATTACAACTGGGTTTCAGCACTATGCGCTGGAACCCCTAATTAGTTAGGTAAAATTTGCTATAAAGTATAATATCACTTTACATGACTGTACTGTATGTATGCAAATAAAGTGAAATATAATATGCAACTTTATTTGTAGAGCTGTTTACATTTTTGTGATGTTATAGTGCTTACACAATGATAATACAATGAAACAATAAGCTAATTTAATTTATATAACTTTATATAACTTTATTGTACAAACTTTAATTCTTGTACAAACTTTAATTTAACAAACTTTAATTATCGACAAACTTTAATTTGCTGTAAAGCTGCTTTGAAACTATATGTTTCGTGAAAAGCGCTATACAAATAAACTTGACTCAGCAATCTATTGTATGTTTACAGTATGCAGATTTTCTGTATGCATGAAATGCATGACCTGCTATTTTCCCAAACAAGAGTGTATACCACAAGTAATACTGTATCCTACAATGGAGTGTGGTCAGTTTGATGAACA
This sequence comes from Cirrhinus molitorella, assembly GCA_033026305.1. NCBI lineage: Eukaryota > Metazoa > Chordata > Actinopteri > Cypriniformes > Cyprinidae > Cirrhinus > Cirrhinus molitorella. Next base: position 25,984,876 of record CM065136.1, on the reverse strand, counting down.
GTCAAACAATGTGGGATGCACAGATATTTTTGCAAGATGGGCATTCAAATTGTGTGGTAAAAGCTGGTAATGCTATGGTGATTTTACTGCCTGAAGCCATGATGCTGCATCCAGTGCCTCTAGAGAGCATGTGAGTGTGGGAAAAGATGGAGAGACGGAGGGAAGGCAGGAATGGGAGCAGGAACTTAAACCCTTATGATGCCTGAAGCGGATGAAGGCACAGACAGTTCTGTGCGGGTTACTTAGGAAATACTGAGATTCTTCACCTTCAACAAACACAGTGAAATGGTTAAGTCTTGACTCCACGTATTTTAATACACTATCGTTTTATCTTCCTGCTTCCTTTGATGGTATTAGATAATCTCTACGTGTCAGACGAGACGAATCCCTGTGCTCATGAGAGCAAGAAAGAAAGAGAGTTAGTGAAAGATAAAGAATAGGTAGACGTTGAAAAAGAGAGAGAGAACAATTAGGTCAGTCAAGTAGGAGAACACTTTCACACACACACAAAAATGCTAGGTTATTTTGATTTTTTTGATAAACACTTTTAAGTATTACATGAAATCTATTTATAATTGCCATTGCTCTATTACCGTGAACATTTATTTAAACTGAAATTAATGCAGTGCATTCTGGGATTGCCTCACCATAGCGGAGGCATGAGAGCACAACTATGATGTTTTAAAATACTTAGTAGGCAGCTCAGGTTTTGGAACAGAGCTGGTGTATTGTGCATACAACGATTCCTCATATGGATTTTTAATCATAGGTGTTTCCCACTGATATTTTATTGGACCTACAGGAAAAAGTGACTCTGGAAAACATTCAAACCTTATATAATAGGGTGGAGCAAAAAATGCATGGAAATGGGAAGAAGCAAAGGGAAAGTAATAGTTTAAGTAATACTTTTCGACTTTCACAAAAAGCTCTGGAGATTTGGACTATATCACAGGGTCGGTTACTTAATCATACAGTAAGGAAAGTGCTTTGTGGAACTAGACTGTGACCCTGCCCAAAGTCTTGTATTTAATTTGGTTTTGTGTCCTGTCTAGCCTAATGCAATGTGATCTCATTAATTTTCATAAGTATCCATATGTAAAGTCTGATTCTGGTGTACATCACTGATCTACTGGATAATAGAGAACTAGATTGCTCATGACAAATGCAGCCACCAAGCTGATTTTGGTATTCCCTAGTATTCCTCCCATACATTCTGTTGAGTTAATAAGAAATTGAATTTTTTTTTTTTATTTAAACATCATTATGAACATCAGACAATTTTTCTTCATGTGGCTTGTAAGTTTGTCCCATAGTGAAGGTTACCTAAAGTTACTGGTGAAAACATCTCAAGACCTGGAATGTGCATTAAGAAAGTATAATGAGTCTACTTTGATTCATGTTGACCTGAACATCATACCATAAAGTGTGGACCTCAAGGGCGAGTTTGATTCGTAATCAAGAATGTGAATGTCGGCAGCCGCTGTATTTTGTATGTTTAGTTGGTCCCATCATAGTAGGAACAAAAATACACTGAAATTATCACCAATATCAGTGCAGTAAAACACTCAAACATTACGGTAACATCATACACACTGTAATTAACTAGCAGACCGTAAACTGCAGACAAGCTCTCAGGTTACATTACGATGTAATTACATGTCACACAGCCCTAGGCACTCTACTATAAAAAGAAAGCCAAGCCTGTCCTTTTCCTAATTGAACCTGATAACATTTTCAGAGAAAAGAGGCCTTATTGTGATCAGCAGAATTCCCCTCTCCCTCCCTTTGCTGCCAGTATCAGTTTCTCCAGCGCTATCTCCAGAGCTTAGACCCTCACCAGATACACATGCAGCAGAGAGTGCCAAGGAAAACCCAGGCCCTAAAACCCATCTGCCCTGCTGTGCCTTAGCGTCTCTCTCTCTCTTGCTGTCTTTCGGTCTAATATTATCCCGTCAGCCTGTGAGAGCTTGCCCCGACATAATCTCAGCAGGCCTGTCAGCTCTATAATCTGGCTATAAGTAATGATTGGTGGTGTATTTATGTTCCCCAGGCAGTTGTTAGTGGTTGATGGTGGGTAGGAGCAAATAGTCTCACATACACAGACATTTGACTATTAGCATAAAGTCTGGTCCACTTCACAGCTTATTCTAACCTATAAACTGCCCTATTAAACAGGAAGCAACAGTCTGACAGCCATGTAAAAGTGGCCAGTGAGAGTCAGGTTTGTTGTTTAAGGGTGGGCAAATCAAAAACATACTAGTTTACTTGATATTAAATAATCTCAAAACCTTTGATTCAAAGATCTGATGCTACAAAACTCAACTTTGTTACATCCTGAAGTGATTTTAGAATCAGCTTTTTATTATGTAAACTCTATTTTTCCTAGTGGACAGATAACCTGTGTGTATACAGAATTTACTTAATGCTGATCAGACTAAAGCTTTTCAGTTTCCCAGGCTCATTAAGAAAAAACAAAAACAAGCCTTTAACTAGTGTGCGATAATGACAAAAAAAGATATCTCAATATTTTCTGGATATTTTGCTGAGCGTGTTATTGTGCTGGTACTTTGACAGGTTTAGGACTGCTGTGCACAGCTGACTCCCTAAGCTTTTAACATTTTTCATATTTTGTGAAGTTGTTAGTTTGCAGAAATTAACTTTTCTGATATGTTTAAATTGATTTTTACCTTTTATGGGCTAATTAAAAGTATGCATCATCTTTTATGTCATATTCTTACAATTAATCAATAAATTTTAATAGTAAGACACTGTTGCCAATCAAATGAAATCAGTATAATTAAAATTTGGGTAACACTTTAGAATAGGGAACACTTATTCACTATTAACTATGACTTTTCCCTCAACAAATTCCTAATTCCTGCTGCATATTAATAGTTTATAGTTTTATTAATAGTTAGTTAGTTAATTGTTACATTTAGGTATTGGGTAAGATTAAGGCATGCAATAATGCATTAATATGTGTTTAATTAGTACTAATTAATGGCTGATATTCTAGTAATAAAACACAGACATTTGATGCCACTTCACTTACCCTCTGCAGTTCTGAATCATGACAAGGATCTTTTATAGCTGGGACTGCTCCATCTTTAAGTATCAAACAATGTGCAAATCCAGCGTCGAACTGGGCCTTGTATATGAAACGTTCGTCAACAAACACACTTGCAAAACTCCATTGCTACCACTGAAAAAAGGAACTGTATCCACTGTTCACGTAACGCTGGGTTGTTCAGGAAGCTGGGCAAAGTTATCTTTGCCTTACAACCAAAACCACACTTCTTTAGAGACATTCTTCCCGAGTGAATCCCTTGCAGCAGTGCAGCCGAATAAAGCGCGTTGATGGGCGTGCTCTAGTCTACGTGTGCACGGGTGCGCTTTTCCGGGAGAAATGCTCATATAAGGAGTTCCACCACCGATTACGTCATTAAAGCCACGATCGAAAAAAAAACAGCCAAAACTTGTACCAACCCGGAAGTAAGATTTTCGGCACAGAAATTCGTCATTCGTCCAAATTATTTGTTTAAATTTTGGCCACGTTTAGCATGAGAATCTAACTCTTTAACACTGTTAACAACTCTGAATACATGAAACACCATTTTACCCCCAGTAGGTGGCAGCAAATCACTGCATTAGTGAGTCATTGAGTCATTCATTCAACCAAATCTTTTAAACGGCTGATTGATTCTGTAATTGTTGAAATACAGCAAAAACAAGAACTGTTGTGTCTAAAATGTAAGTAACTGAACATTAACTTCTTATTTATTGAGCTGTTCATCAAATCAATATGACATTTGCAATCGTGCTGATATTTGGAGAAAAACGACACTCTTCATGTGATGCTAACTATATTAGATGATATGAATATAAAAAAGTAATACAGGGCCCCCTTATCTTGATTTTTGGGGTAATTCTAAATGTATTTTAATAGACTAAATTAGGGCTGCAGCAAGCGATTAATTTGATAATCGATTAATCTATCAATTAATAGAACGATTAATTGACTAATCACGGATTATTTCACTGATTAATCAGTAGACTTATATTGATTATTTAATCTTTTGCAATTAGTAAAAATATTATGTTATACATATTCTAACATAAATAAAGGTCACTTTAGCTTTAGAAAACCATATTATGTAATTACAATTATTATACAATTAATTGGTAATACTTTATATCATATACAATATGGTTCATTACTTAACATTAGTTATTGAACAAAGAATGAACAAAACTTTTACAACATTTATTAATCTTAGTTAATGTTAATGTCAACATTTACTAATGAATTTATGAAAACTAACAAGAACAAATAATGAGCAGCTGTATTTTTATTAACCAACATTAACAAAGAATAATAATACATAAATGCATTGTTCATTGTTCAAGTTAATTAATACATTAGCTAATGTTAACAAATGATACCTTATTGTGAAGTGTTACCAATTCATTATACAAATAGATGTATTTGGCACACAAAATGAAATGACAGACAGAAAAAAACTGTCTTATACTCATCATTCTGCCTAACATCTCCTTTTGTAAGGCATACGGATAGGAAACAAAATAAAGGTAAGTGAGAAGAGGCTCTATTTTTGCAATAAATTATTTTATTCAAAACATAATGTCTTAAAATACCTTATAGGGTTATGATAACCAAAACAGTCCTTAGCTAGATCAAGCTTTGATCTCTGTAAACCAAACTATCACTGTAATGAAATTATTTTTTTCCCGCTAATAAATTTTTTTTCTCATTAGCTAGCTCCACACTGGAGAGCTGCTTTATGACAGGAAATCAAATTGTAATTCTAACTGAAAGTGACAGGTTTTTCATATTTAATGCCATAAAGCTGTTTGATTGCATAATGTACTATATAAATAAACATGATTTGACCGGACATTACTGGAGTAAGTTAATGTTACTGAACTGCAGAGCTTGTGCAAACATCCACATCGTTGTAATCAGATTCATTTTTAACTGCTGCTTTCACACTGCTGTCAGATTTTGTTGTGTTTACTTTGTTTGAGAGGAAAGGGTGCAATATATATTTACATATTCATCCAAACGCCGCTTAGATTCAGCTGTGTTTGCTCTGAAGCTCTGTGTGTCTTTTTCTCTTGAATTGCATAGAGGAGGGCTGAATTACTGTCTTGCACTACAGCACCACACTGGTCAAACCGCATTATTGCAGGCCCTTACATTACCTCATATGAGATCAAACGACTGCTCAACAACAATAAAGTGCCACCTACACTAAAACCTAAATCTATAGTGTTATAAAAAGCAAAAATAAGATTAAAGCGCATTTGCTGTAGCAACCATGCCATTTTGGTGTGGTTCTGCAAGTCTTTGATGTCTTTTCACAGGAAACAATACCCAAGTACATTGCAAATGCAGTGCTGTACCAGGTGAGCTAATGAGCAAGTTTACTACATTGGAAAAGTCATATGGAGCTGGTTGGAAACCTGTAATTGAAAGATTAAAATGTATTTACTATGGTAAAAGTATTTTGACATTGATTTGAATCAATAATCTGTCAATGAAATCATGATTTGTTTGAAAAGGAATAAAAGTTTTATTATATAGGTAAATTTTTTGGTATTTTGCCATTGCGGTGTTTCACGAAAGACATCGTCCGATGCCAATTTGGCCAATTTCTACTAAGGCACATATATATTTTTTCAGTTTAATGTATTTTAATCTATGTGGATTATGTAGTTTTGGTCTGCATGTGGATTTAGAAGGAGTGGTAATTCAGTGTAATAATTTTTACAAAATACAGAGTGACTAACAGCACATGGAACATTCTAGTAATCATCTCATGGAAATATTGCTATTGTCAGTAGCAGGTCTGATGTCCCACACGTTTTGTTCCATGTCTGAAGGATCAGTGTTTCAGGTCTTAAGATCACCCCACACTCCAAATCATCTTTTGTGCTGTCTCTCTGTTTCCCTCCTTTTTCTTTTTTTCCATCGTACTGCTCCATTTTTTGTTTTCCTATGTCTTTCTCTCTTCTTTAGCTCCTTTCCTGTCTCGCACTCTTCGCTCAGCACTCTGGGACATGCTGCTGATATTTCATTTGGAATGGAGCCGTGCAGTACAGCGCCACTGTAACATTAACTCTTTCCTGCCCTCTCTGGCCTCCCCCTGACTAACACAATGCATAAAACCACCATGAACAACTCTCACAGCTTTTACTATTCCACACCAATTAGAGGTTTTCTTTCCTGTCAATTTGGTGCTAATTTGCCACACACTCTCTATAAAACAGCCTCCAGGATGGTGAAGTGTTTGACTGTTTTCTTTCTTTTTATTGGTTTCTTTTCTGTTGCTTGCACCGCTGAATTCCAGCATGCTCCACATGCTGAGTTTTGGTCGAGGAGGGAGCATGGCTTCATTCTTGCGGTCAGTCGTGTGGTGTTCTGCAATGGGATGGGCAGCCGTACGGGAGTCACACTCGGTCAAAAACACATGGGTGCGCTTAGGTTTGTCGACCAGTGAAGTCTGAACAACTGCTGCCCACTTAAGAGGTCATGTGGATGTGTTGTTGCACTGAGGCTGGTGGTTGGGTTGGACTTTTTGTAAGTCCTGCTGTTAAAGGAAAGTTCTGGACTCAGTACAAGTTCAAGAGTTAGTTCACTCAAAAATTACAATTCTGTCACTGTTAACTTTTTTAATTCATTTTCAAATCATAAATGATGATAATTTTAATTTTTTCTCTTTTCTTTGTTGTCCATAAAGTTCACATGACCAACATTTGCATGCTTTAACAAATACAAAAATACATTGTAAAGTAATCCATATAAATTGAACAGTTTAAAGTGACGATTAATAGTGACGATACTTTATATGACAGATATAATTTTGGCTTTAAAGGCACAATATATATGATTTTTTGATTTAAAATATCCAAAAAACACTAGAACAGTGGTATACATTTTGCTGACTTGTGCACTTACATTGTTACAAATGTTTCCAACAATGTTTAAATCCAGAGAAATAAGCAATTTTAACCAGTGTAATGGATTGTGTAGAAAACACGGAAAGCCCAAAGACACTTTAATGTTATACACTTTATTAGACAGGTGACGAACACACAAAGTAGCATTATAACAGAAGTTTCAACACACTCAAATGTATCTAGTATGATAATACAGCATTGTTTTACATCACATACGCATGACCAGAAAGAGCGGAAGTGGTGGACATGACTATAATCTCTGAAACTATCTACACTGCACAATCAATCTATTTTCTGCAGTTTGTTGTTTATGCTGAGAGAATTCAGAAGCATTCATAAGCTCCACAGAAACGTTTGTGATTCTCTGTGTTCTTAAATTTACCGGTACGAATGAGGAACTGCTTTAGACAATTCAGTGTGCGGGGAGCTGAACAAATCATTGAAATTGATTCACAATTGAACCAATTCAGACTGTTTTGCCAACTTGTTTGATCAAGGTCTTGAACAGAATTGACTCAAAAGAGTGATTAATTTGCAGATTGGGCACAGTTCATGACCCAGAAAAAAAGACAGCAAGCTTGAAAAAAAGAGCACATTCTTAACATGTATTGCATTAAAACTAAGTAACAAGAAAAGCGTCGCCCAGTGGAGTGAAGTAATAGTTTTTTTTTTTTTTTTTTTAGAAATGTACTCAATTTTAAAGGAACACTCCACTTTTTTTGAAAATAGGCTAATTTTCCAACTCCCCTAGAGTTAAACAGATGAGTTTTACCATTTTTTAATTCATTCAGCCAATCTCTGTATCTGATTAGACCATTAGCATCTCGCTCAAAAATGACACTTGAATATAGTCCCCAGGTATTTTACTATTAGCTTAGTGGCTTAGTGCTGGTCACGTTGGAAGTTACCTAGCTGGGGACTATTTTCAGGTGCTGCATAATATCATTGTGCCTGCTGCACCCATTGTACGGCAGCAGAGTTCCTTGATTATTACCCTGGAATGAGAATATAGTTCCTATCCATATCAGCCTGGAAAATTGCAACTTTTCATTTTCTGACAGTCTTAGTACACGACGTAACTACAGAAGAGTCTAGTTTTATATAGGAAAAATATTAAAAAATATAGAAAATCTTTGGTCACTTTTGACCGAGATGCTAACGGTCTAATCAGATTTAATTATTTATGATAAACTATGCTAAAAGTGCTAACGTCAGACCCGGAGATCGGCTGAATGGATTCAAAAACGGTAAAACTCATCTGTTTAATTCTAGGGGAGTTGAAAAATTTGGCTATTTTCAAAAAAAAAGTGGAGTGTTCCTTTAAGTAAATTACCCACCTTTAAATCTATTTTTACAATATAAAGTTTCCAAAAATATATTCAAGTAAAATGTTCACCTCTGCACATCAAATATGGTAAACAGAAACATGCTTGGTTCTCATGCATCAAGCAACTACAGTAAATGTGTGAGTAAATTATGACAAAGTTTTCATTTTTAGATGAATTATTCCCTTTAAGCATTTGTTTTGTTTTGACATCATCTGTGAAATATTGTTGATTACCAAAGTTTTAAAAAAGTAATGTTTACAAGTATGAACTTACACGGGTTGTTTTTGAGTCACGTTTAAAAAAAACTATTAATAATGTCTGGGTAAAGTTCTTTTTACTTCGATGATCATTTAACATTAGCATCCCAGTGGCTTTTACATGATTTAAGCAAGGATACCAGAAAGGGGCCGCTTGCATAGAGCAAAAAGCACCCAGTAATGCAGAAGTTCATTCGTCTAGAAAAGTAGTCCCACTTTTAAAAAGATGATTTAGACAAGATTTACAGATTTAATCACTTTTTTTTTTTTTTACTAAATAATTAAAATGTACGTTCACAAAAAAGTTTCTTTAACAAATATATTTTTCCAAAAAATTAGTGATGAAGAGTAAGATTTAGTGTTTCACTGTCATTAGTGCTTTGCTGGAGTTTTGCAGAAATATTAGTATAGGCCTTTTAAGTAGATGTCTGTGTCTGAGTCTGTGTTGAAATCTTCAGTCCCCATCCACTAGACAGAAAAGAGTGACCAGTACAGTTTCTTAAACATGGCTCTGTATTTAAACAGATGTTCAGAAAGAGCTAAAAAGGCCCATTTTTCACTCCAGTCCTCAAGGCAACAACCAGCTACTTTCATGGCCTATGGTACATTATTATGCGTATTACACGGCTGCTTTGCAAACAAATATTTGAAATATTGATTTGAGTTAATTTTATTATTATTTTATGTGAGAGCACGAAAGACATAAAAAAGCACAGGTATAGGAAATTTTACGTTACTTGGTGCAATGGTTAGTTATGCAGTTTTGTGGTCAATGGACAAATATACTTGACTGCAGGATGCCACTATTCACTAATCATAATTAGTATTGTTTACACTGAACTAGAAGTACTCCCTTGTCAGCACTGGCAGAATCAAAACATTAAAAATAAAATATGAGGATTATTTATTACATTGTTTATGCATGCATCTGTGTTTATTTTGTGGTAATGATCGTCTGACTCTGCATTTTACATTTTATATAAATTTCATTGTTGTATAAAGGTTTCGAAGTGCTAATTTCCATTTGCATTTCAGCATATGGCCTCTTTTTTATTGTCTATGCAAATTAAACCATAATATGATGCCAATTATCAGTCAACATTAATCAGATGTGTTCAGTGAAGATGCATGTAATATGCAAATTTTGGTAAACAAGTATCACATAAAGCTGTCTGGGCATGGGCCAATAATATTTCCCCATAATTACCAATACACATGAGTTATTTATATGTCTCTTGCCATTTTTCAAGTCACCGGTTGTTCTTGTCAAACCTGCGGTGTCTTTTATGTTGCGTGCAACTGCGTAACTACATTGGGACTTCGCGCAGTGATTGATTCATTGCACCGGGAAGGCGAGGGAGCCAATGAAAACAAACTCGGTCCGTAGACACCTCAAAACATATTAATGAATGCCAGCACCAGTGTCTCATTGAAATTGTGTGAGTAAATTGGGCAGAACAAGACAGATGTGGCGCTGTAAATGACTGAAGCACCGCTCTCTGCTTGGTGTCATCGCAGCAGTGATTAGAACACATCCGTGTGCTGCCCCTCCTCTTCATTGAGTGTGGATTGGAGCTGCCTGCAGCTGAATAGAGCCCCCGCAGGGCCCATCAACATCCAGAACATTATGGAAGGGACGGAGCTCAACACAAAGAGTGACAAAGAGAGTTAAGTACAGTGCTTTGTGATTTCAGCCTATTTTCAGAGCCGTTGTTTCTATAAGGATGCACCAGTATTTTGGTAGAAATATAAAGGCAGCACTGTTATAATATTGTAATAACATGTGATATTGGGAGTGTGATTGTTGTATATATTTTTTTAAAATGTTGTATATTCATCAACAAAAACCAAACTAGAAAGCCTTGCATTTTTGCCAAGGAACACTCAGACTGACAGATTTTTTGGAATGGAGTATATAAGTGAAATTAAATGACATCAGTTTCATCTTCACAGTTGCTAATGTGAGAAACCCCACTCTGAGATATTCGAGAGCGGAAGAAAACACAGATGCCCTGGCTTTCAAAAAAAAAAAAAAAAAAAAAAAATGCCTCCACTTAGCTTCCACAACTCACATATTTTAGTCTTCAGCATGGAACACTGCAAAAACAGGCAAGCGTATTGTATTGACAATTGTAATGCAGTGAAAAAAAAATAAAAATACTGCAGTACTACAGTATTAAAAAAATAATACTCATTAAGCAACAGCTATGGGTGAGATCATTTTTACATTCATATCTGTCATTTAGTATTGGTTGCTACAAAAGAACATTTTCTTCTGTAGTAGACAGTTACAATACACCCAGAACCTTCTAAATGTACATTAAAGCTAATAATGATTACCTAATATGTACAGATTAGTACCTAAATGGTACATACCTTTTGAAAGCATACCCTAGTGACAGCTTTTGTACCTTATTTTTCTCCTGAGAGATTACAGTAAGTCCAGAATTTTATTAAACTTAAGGCTGGACTACACTATGCAACTCTTATAATCTGAATATAATCAACTTTTATAAACATACTCTTGTGACTTTGTTAATGGTTACTGAGAAAAATTACCACTACTGCTTCAATAAACTCCTTATTTGCTGCTTAGCAAATAGTTGATAAGTTTAGTTATGGGGGATCTAAAATATGGTCATGCAGAATAAGGTGCTTTCTAAGTACTTATAAACAGGCAATATGCTAGTAATATGCATGTTTAATAGTGAGAATTGGTCCCTAAACTTTAGTGTTTCTTTTTTTTTCCAAACATGCATCAAATAAGTCTAAAACTCAAAAAACTAAGCTTGTGCCCATCATACACTACTCATTTTTCTGTGAAATATGTCAGCTCCGGCTGCCAAAATCTGCAGACTGGATTTGACTTGCAATCGACTCATCCAGACTGCAAAATTGGACCAAAATCTGTGCGAAAGTCGTGTAGTGGATTTCTAGCCTTAAGGTGTGGAAAGTTGGCTTTTTTATTCTAATTCAGAAAGTAATCCATTCTCCTTGTGTTATAAATATTAACTGATGAAGTGTCAAAGCGCTAATTTTCATGAGAAAAATATAGCCTAATCTCCATGGTTACACTGTCTCAGATGCACAAACTGATTTTAATGACGCAACCGTGTGTCAATGGATATTACGCCCCTTCCATTTTTAACCCAATTAATTGGAGCATAAGAAGCGGGAATAAAATATGTCCAAAAGGGAAGTCCAAAGAAAGACTGTGGCCGTCTTCTGCAGCTGTAAAGGACATAATGATACTTACTGGTGACATTTGTTACAATCCAACTGGATCAACCTTCAAAAAATTCCTGGCGAAAGAGACGTGGGTTTTTCAATTACAGAGCAAGTCTTTTCGTCCTTCACTGGGAGCTTTTTAAAAACGATTTCCTTTTAAATGGAACGCAATCAGTGCACTGTAAAGCGAGCCCGCTCATGTGAAAATGTGTCACGAAATTTATCACTCCCTGATGTTTGGTACTCCCACAACACAGTTTTCAATAGTGCCTTCATCAAATTCCCTGCCATAATTCATTTTTAAACTCCCATTAACTCTAGCGCCTGACACACATTTCCAAAAGCAACCATAGCAACCCACATGAAGTTTTGCAAATCAATGCTGACAAATTGCTGTTGAAGTTTCGCACAATACAAAAAGTGTTACTTTTTCAGTCAGTCTTTGTCTCAGGCGATGTTTTCTTGTGATCACACCCAGTGTTTGTTGTACCCGTGGCGTTTTGCGAGGGCTGTCCGCCTCTTTAAAACTGCACTGCGAACATCTTCCTCCACATTGTTAACTGCGGTTTGCATCTTTCTCGCCTCAACCCACTTTTCTGAAGCATGGGCACAACGGTGTCTTATGTAGTAGCTTCTGGCCAACGTCCCGAACATCTAAACCCAAACCATATATCATAACTCATCTGACACTGGATAAAACCACAAACAGTTCTCTCCTCTCACGCTCATTGTTCTAATACAATCTCCCATGAGGTTTTGGCAGCCGCAAATATTTTAAGTTGTTTGTAATTGATACTGTAAAGACTTCATGAATGCTGATGCTCCAGGAGAATACTGTAATCGCTCCGTTGAGACAAACAGACCTTTCAGTAAAAGTGTTCGTGAGACGCTCGGCAGAGGGGGTGAGGTCTGCCTCTTTTTGTCACGATTTTCTTCAATAACATTATTCAACAGTTATATGAATCACTATTACAAAACAACTCTTTTGTAACTCCTCGATATGATTTTTTCACAAATTTGTTTGCTTTAGCCTGAAGGGTGCAACCCTTGTTGATGTTTACATAAATGGGTCGTTGATGCATAACAGGTCCATGTATATATTAATATGTATAATTCATTTTAAATGGTCTTTTGGTGTGACAAATTCATTTCTGAAAGGACAAATATTCTATGTAGTCTTTGCAGCATGAAAGCTCCATGCCTAATTTTAAATGTTTTGTTGAGTATAGCATGTCACACCGCAGGACATGTCGACTTTCCAAAAGTGTTGCATGCCAACTATATATAGTTTTAACCTTCAGCTTTCTTTTTGGAAAAATGCATGTTGAGCCGTGTATAATTTTAACCACTCTGCACGTGTAAATTGCCAGCTTTAGTAGTGTAATTGGCAGCATTTTGAACTTCTGATTCAATCCAGACCACAATCATCGAAAAGAACACACAATGACGCAGCTCTTAACTGTGTTTAATATAAGCTGGGCATTTTCTTCCACTGGAGACGCTAACAGCAGGTTCTTATTAATTTTTTTATTTTTTTTTCCTTTGCCATATACAGAGAACTGGCCGCAGTAGGTCTGCATTAGCTCCCAGTCACATTCACATTATAATGTTGTTGAATTATTGTCTGCAAGTTTTTGTGCTTATTTGTTTGTGGAGGGCAGATAAATGTCTTGTGAAGGTTAATTTTGTGACCTTTGACCCTGTCCCGTGACCCCTGCTTTTCTTTGGATGTCACTGCTGATGCAAAAGTAGTTTTTGTCTTTTTTTTCTTCTGTAGAATCGCAATGGCCGGTTTTACATGAGCGAGAACCACTCACACTTTCTTTAGTTTGTTTAGTTTAGTGCCATGCCTTTTAGAGTCTTGTATATATGAGTCATACTTTGTTTCTGAGACATACTTTTTTGATCAAATTTCTCAGATAATATCTTTGGGTTGACTTCAGCTCTTGCTGTTCTCTTTCTCACAGAGAACTATTTAGCTGGTTATGGACTGTAGTTAGCTTTGACAATTTTTGCCTTGAGATATTTCACCATCCTGGGTTCTTTCGTGCAAAATGATGTCTTATGAACTAATAAGCAGAAGCTTTGATCATTTTATCAAAAGAAACATTGTACATGCTCACTGAGTTTGGATGGAATTGCATTTTTGGACCCACATGTTGAAAAGAAAATGAAATGTCCTCCCTTGGCATTTGAGACTTGGCCAATCAGAATGAGGATTTTCTCTGAGATGACCAAGAGGCCAATTATTCTCCTTTGCAGCATCTAACACTGCCAATGGTCCCTAAAATTAGACCCCAGAAATTGCAAGAGTGTTGCATGGCATTGCAGAAGAGGCCCAGCTGTAGATGCCTGACCACAATTGTGTCAGCAAATAAATGGTGACCGTTTTTTGGGCGACAGGCCCTTGTGACAAGAAAGGACACTTTAGCATATTTTAGGAAACAATATATTTTAAAATAATGTACTGAAAGTGAATGAATTGTAATATCTAAATTTCACTTAATTAAATTGATAAGAAATGCAATTATTTGAAATAATTTAAGTGCTGTTTTTGACCCACTTAGTAAGTGCGTCTTTATATATATTTTATTTATATATTATTTCTTTGAAATATGATCTTATATCATTATTGTATATCATTGATCAGTTTCTTTTGAAAAGATGATCTAAGCTTCTGCTTATTAGTTTATAAGACTTTTTTGCATGGAAGAACTCAGGATGGTGAAATATCTCAATATTATTTCCATACAAATTTTATTTCTATATTATTTCTATTATTTTTGGTAAATGTACTGACAAGTATTTATGGTAAACCGAATATATATTTGAAAGTAATTTCTATTAAAAAGTGTGTGTCATGTATTAAATATATTTCAAATCACACATTTGGAATGATGAATTTGCAATTTAGTACATTTAAAATATATTAATTAGAGTTTAATATAAAAAAACACTACAGTTCAAATTATAATCAGGTACTTAACATATGCTTTCGTATGTTAGTTTGTCTATCTGCATCTGTAGACTGCAAATAGGCCAAAAAACATTTTTAAAGACATTTTCTCAAAATCACAGAGCGTTTTTTTCGTATAACAGTCGCCTGGTTTCTGTAACATTTTATTTCTAAAAATATGGTGAGTGGTTTTATGGTTAAAAGTAAGTGTACTTTATGATAGTGTATTCAGTCATGAAGGTATACTCTCAAGTGGCCTTTTATTTAATTAATTTTAAATTATTTGCAACTACAGTTTTTTAAAAATATACTTATAGGATTTGAAGTACACTACAAGTTATTAAACAGCTTTATATTATTTTATATATATACTTTATATATATATACTTTATATATACCACACACATACTGCAAGTTTTAGTAATTCATTTGCATGAACAACAGTTTACCTAACATTAAATTGCGTAGTTGCACTAATACTGTAGTTGTTCGGTGTGATTGTGTACACAATACACAGATTCATTTGTCAGGAATGCATTGAAAATCCTCCAAAACAAGTGAGTGTATATCCTCAGAAAAAGAGTGGCAATGGTATTTAAAAATGGAAGTAAATCCCTAAATTATTGTAGAAATCTCTTGGGAAATGCACTATGGTTTAATGTAAATAAAATATATGTAATGCATATATAATATATATATAATGCAGTTATTACTAAAAGTGTGTACAGAATATGTAATGTGAACTGTATTTTAGTTAAACCCTAGATCAATTTTAAATACCCTAAATTATCATTCAGTTTGTGTACAGCCAAAATGTGTTTGCTTTGTTCAGAACACACTAAACGGATTTAATGAAACTGCTATGGTTCCTAGAGTGATTTGATTGTTTTTATTACTGTAAATAAACCTAACAGAATGGAATAAGCACAAAGAAAAGTGAACACTGTATTTAGCCGCAGCATGTACGTGGCTATTTACTATCAAATCCCTCAGCACCTCAACAGCAAGTGTCACATGAAACCAATTGAGCCATCTCACACAGCTTAGCTGCCTCAACCAACCCACCCCATAATGAAAGAATCAGAGCTTGACAAATCTCCATTTGTTTGTTCAGCAGGGGGCTGGAAATTTGCCTCTTATTGTAATGTTACGCTCTTTTCTGAGGGGGAATAAGAGTCTGTTCTTAATAACTTCAAGTGTGAAATCATGATGCACTGAAAAACGAAGGGTGTGGCGTAGTGGGTCTCGTTAGAAAAGAAACATCATCTAAACGTCCTGAAATGGACTTTGGCTTTTGGTTGTGTAATAGAGTCCCTCCCGAGCGCCCCATTCTGTCTGAGATTACAGAGTGAGCTGCGTGGGTTTTTCTCTCTCCTGAATGCACCAGAACATGGAATATTTAAAACCGACTTTCTCTGTCTGTGCCAGAGTCTGTTTCTTCAGTCTCTTTAGTGCCGCTCTGAAACAGAAAGCAGAATTCCCTCTGATCTGCCGTGCTGCTGGAACGCACAGCACAATCTGTTGTATTTCGCTCTACTTTCCAGACTTGCAAGTCAGCAGCAAAGTTAGCAAAATACAACACAGGCAGCTCTCTCCTGTGGAGGCCTCGAGTCATGAAGACTATTACAGATGCGTGGCAGGATTCTCACTCCCGTTGCTCTGGCGGGAATGATTTTCTCCAGCTGAGTCTCTCTCCTTGTCAACAGCTCATCAGGACTGTCTCAAACACAAGACAATAGGCCCACCTGATATTTGGCCTTCATGGTTGCGAGAAATCGTCTGTCTGTCTATTCGTCTACTGTCTATCTGACTCCCTGGGTATCGATTCATCTCTCTCCTGCCGGAACAGCATGCATTTCTATTCTTATAAATAGTTTCTGACTTATTGCAGTTAGGCCCAGGGGGTTTAATGATGAAATATAACATCACTGCTAGAAAGGTGTTAACCTCTAGAGATTTTGCTACACCATTTATATCATAATATATTTCCACAGATATCAGCAGGAAGAACAACTGAAGCATGGTCACGTGTGTGTGTATCAGCTCTTGTATTAGTAATGAAAGTATTACAATTTTTGTTTTATCTGAAGTGTTAAATAATAAAGCAGTTTTTGCACTGATTAATCTTTTATTCTACAGAAATGTCAAATTTTTGGTATGGCAAGATGTCTTAAAATGTATTTCTTTCGTTGTCAATATTAAAGGTTTTTATAAAATATTATTTCTCGATTGTTGTCAGAGTTACAGAAAAATAATGAAAATGCAAGAAATTATGATTTCTTTATTGAATGTGACAGAAAAAAAAACAGTAACATCAGTGAAACAATGAATCACCAGTGACATACATAAGACCTGATATACTGATCTTCACTGTTCTTACCCAAAAGGAGGATAACACTAGTTACAGTAACAATTATCAGTGACAATTTTCATGAAAAATGCATTTTACAAAATGACTGCTGCAAGGTATCAAACCACATGTTGTCAATCATGGTATGCTCACTACATTAAGTAGTTTAATCCAATTGTATTCTAGATTTTTACAATTCCCTAACAATAAAGTAGGTCACACCAGTGACTTCAACTAAAGCTTCAAATGAAATCATGAGATAAATGAGAAAATTTCTGAAAATTTAAAAGAGATAGTGGAATTAACATGATCCTTTTTCATAGATCTTTAGGAAATAGGAAGAAGGAAGTCAAGTGATGTCATCAGTGTGATTTTTATTTCAAAATAAATGTTTTTTGTTAAATGGTAATTTTAAAATTTTTTGACCTCAAAAATAAAGCACTTTCCCCCTGTACATGACTGTAGGGTGATCAGTTATGCAGTGCTTGGAGTTCTGTATAATTACTTTAAAAACAAATATTGCCACATTAATGGCTCAAGAAAGTGTAATAGTTCAAATAACATATTGTTTGAAAAATGAACATTTCCATAGAATGAGCCATAAATAATCTTTTGAATTGTGTCCATCAAGTTCCATATAAAAAAGAACAATCAAATGGGAATTTGACATTGCAGACAAAAGCCAGAAATTTTAGGCAAACTGATGCTCATTCACGAGTGATGATCACATATTGTAAATGATCAAAGTCGCATTTTGAGAGAAGTGCAGATGTGTCGTTGTTGCCTGATAAATTTTTAACAGGTTAAATATCTGGATCTGTCCACAACTCATCGACTTGCAATGTGAAATGTGTTTTGAAATGACATCGGAACAACCTACAGCCAATGAGAGAGCAAGATACAGGACAATGAATATTCCAATACATCATTCCCTGTATCGCTTCTTGTTTAAGATTCTTCTTAGCGAAATAACATGTAATGTGTGACCCCCAGTCATGATCCATTGTGTAATGTGCAAACCACAGCAAGTTGTATAGTATGAAAGGAACAGTGGTCCGGTGACTTTGAAAATCATGTAGTGTATATCCGGCATTACATACACCAAACTTTACTGTTCATCTAACTATTTTGCTTAAGATCATAGAGCTTGAAATTTGCTTAAAATTACCATGACATAAAATTATTGGCTGTCATAAGTTATGAACACATTCACTGAGATACTGCATGATGACAATGCTAAATATGCTGCAACTAAGTGGTACTATGTTTATATTTGCCACCTTCGTTGTATTTTTTTCAGAGTACTGTTTTGTGATGTATGAAGAACTGCTCACAAAGAAGTCACTTTCAAACTAACCAGCCTTGCGTGCAGTGCAGTGAATGCAGTTGAGCTGTACAACCAACTTGAACCCATTATAAAATATTTCTCCCTCATATGAAATCCTTATTAAATCACCAATGGTTAATGTGACCACACATTGACAGCCTTATATTTAGCATATACAGGTGCTGGTCATATAATTAGAATATCATCAAAAAGTTGATTTATTTCACTAATTCCATTCAAAAAGTGAAACTTGTATATTATATTCATTCATTACACACAGACTAATATATTTCAAATGTTTATTTCTTTTTTAATTTTGATGATTATAACTGACAGCTAATGAAAATCCCAAATTCAGTATCTCAGAAAATTAGAATATTACTTAAGACCAATACAAAGAAAGGATTTTTAGAAATGTTGGCCAACTGAAAAGTATGAACATGAAAAGTACGAGCATGTACAGCACTCGATACTTAGTTGGGGCTCCTTTTGCCAGAATTACTGCAGCAATGCGGCGTGGCATGGAGTCGATCAGTCTGTGGCACTGCTCAGGTGTTATGAGAGCCCAGGTTGCTCTTATAGTGGCCTTCAGCTCTTCTGCATTGTTGGGTCTGGCATATCGCATCTTCCTCTTCACAATACCCCATAGATTTTCTATGGGGTTAAGGTCAGGCGAGTTTGCTGGCCAATTAAGAACAGGGATACCATGGTCCTTAAACCAGGTACTGATAGCTTTGGCATTGTGTGCAGGTGCTAAGTCCTGTTGGAAAATGAAATCTGCATCTCCATAAAGTTGGTCAGCAGGAGGAAGCATTAAGTGCTCTAAAACTTCCTGGTATACGGCTGCATTGACCTTGGACCTCAGAAAACACAGTGGACCAACACCAGCAGATGACATGGCACCCCAAACCATCACTGACTGTGGAAACTTTACACTGGACTTCAAGCAACGTGGATTCCGTGCCTCTCCTCTCTTCCTCCAGACTCTGGGACCCTGATTTCCAAAGGAAATGCAAAATATACTTTCATCAGAGAACATAACTTTGCAGCAGCAGTCCAGTCCTTTTTGTCTTAGCCCAGGCGAAACGCTGTCTGTTGTTCAAGAGTGGCTTGACACAAGGAATGCGACAGCTGAAACCCATGTCTTGCATACGTCTGTGCGTAGTGGAGCACTGACTCCAGCTGCAGTCCACTCTTTGTGAATCTCCCCCACATTTTTGAATGGGTTATGTTTCACAATCCTCTCTAGGGTGCGGTTATCCCTATTGCTTGTACACTTTTTTCTACCACATCTTTTCCTTCCCTTCACCTCTCTATTAATGTGCTTGGACACAGAGCTCAGTGAACAGCCAGCCTCTTTTGCAATGACCTTTTGTGTCTTGCCCTCCTTGTGCAAGGTGTCAATGGTAGTCTTTTTGACAACAGTCAAGTCAGCAGTCTTCCCCATGATTGTGTAGCCTACAGAACCAGACTGAGAGACCATTTAAAGGCCTTTGCAGGGTCGGCGCCGATAGCCTTGTGGGCAGTGCGCCGACATATAGCGCCGTTGCGCAACGGGCGTCCCGAGTTCGATTCCCGGCTCGAGGACCTTTCCCAACCCTACCCCCTTCTCTCTCTCCACTTCGCTTCCTGTCCTTCCTGATCTGTCCTATAATAATAAAAGCCAAAAATAAATCTTAAAAAAAAAAAAAGGCCTTTGCAGGTGTTTTGAGTAAATTAGATGATTAGGTGTCTTCAAATATTGAACCTTTTCACAGTATTCTAATTTTTTTGAGATACTGAATTTGGAGATTTCATTAGTTGTCAGTTATAATCATCAAAATTAAAAGAAATAAACATTTGAAATATATCAGTCTGTGTGTAATGAATGAATATAATATACAAGTTTCACTTTTTGAATGGAATTAGTGAAATAAATCAACTTTTTGATGATATTCTAATTATATGACCAGCACCTGTACATTTACAGTCAAACCAAATATTATTCAGATACTGGAGTGAGTATAGCAAAATAAAGTAAACTGTGAAATATTCTACTCAAAAATTCTTCATACAGTGGACCACCAGTACAACTGATAAAAATGTGGGACCAAATATTATTCAGACACTTTGACCTGATCATGTTTTGCTTAAGTGCAACCTTTTCACACCACAGACTGAACAGAATTAAGCATTACTTGCTAATTGGTCAACAAAGTGTTGATATTTGTGTAAATACTGTCATACTAACAGTTGTCTAAATTATTGGTTGATTGTAATCCATTACATACCTTTTTTATCAAAGTTATCTGACAATATCAGGATGAATTTGTTCTGAAACAGTTTCTGAGTTCTTGTCATATTTTATTACCATTTTTTTAAACTATAGTGAATAAACTGTGAGATTATGAGAAATGTTGATATATATTCCTGACCCAAACAGGATTTCTTACCATTCAATGTTGGCTTGGAAAATAATTTTCTTAGATTAGCTGAAATTGAGCTAACCTACTCTGTTTACTCCTCTCTTTTTTATGGTATGGTCTACTATACAGTATGTCATTGTCTCACAGAACTAACTGAGACTGAGTGCAGTTGGAAAGGTCTTTTGGCTCTTTTTGTTATGTTGATATCACTCCGCAATATCATTTGTGAGGCGAAGAAATAATAATATCTCTCTGTGGGGTTGTCAAGTGCAGAGGTGATACTGCTAGCTATCATTCAGACTGTCATTCTCACTCACCACTATAACTGAGCACAGAAGACTCTTTTATATTTTATTGTTTCTTGTTTTTCTGTTCTCATTTCTCATGATATATGCCAAACTGTAGTTTTGGCCAATATCCCATAGTTAGCAGTTGCTAACCCTATATTAAAGTAATGGTGTCATCATAGAACTCTTAAAAGCTTTCAATCTTTCTTTTTTTTTCTTGGCCAATACCATGTTACTACAAGTTTAATGTAGTAACAGAAACTATAGTAACTTTATTTTTTGACAAAAATTATGGTTACCATGGTACAAGTTTGTGAGGATTATAGAAAACAACATATTAAGTGACATTTGATCCCAGTTCAAATTGCATGGTACTGATTTTATCACACTTTGTTCATTGTTCAAGGGTTTGACAGTGTGCATGCTCATGTACACCTTCTATTCATTTGTCTTCAAGTATTGTTCATTCGTGTTTGGGTAATACTTTTTAATGAGGGAAAATTTGCACATATTATGATAGTTGTGGTCCTGATATAGCAATCCAGCCTAATAGTGTTATTTAAAAATTGCATTGTTGCATTTTTTTGTTATTACTTTGTTATTATTATGTAATAGGCTGCATATTAATGTAGGAAGAGAATAAATTGACATAAAATTAAATAAAAATATATTAAAGTAAGCCAGTACAGTACTCTAATGTTATAAAACTTCAGCCTGAAAGTCAAATCGATCGTATATGAAGCAAAAATCAGAAGAATTCCTTAAAGGCAGCATACAGTCTGTTTTACATCATAACACATCACATCTTGAAATATTTATAGTTTCCTTTCGGGTGTGAAATTCTATATCTTACACCCTGGAGTATATAGTAACACTTCCTCAGGGGTCTCTAGACACGTCTGTCTCCTGCTGTTCATCAGCGTTATCACTCTGATGGATGCTCGCGGTCCTCTCAGCATGATTGGGCATGTTTCCAAAGGCAGTGCCTCCCTTCCGCTCCTTATGATTTCTTTGGGAAGCACTGGGCGGTGAAAGTTGCAGGAGTAGCCAATAGAATGAGGCTCAGCTGCTCAGGTGCTGCGCTGTGTATCTGTACAGAATATTGAGTCTGTCTGTTGTGTTGCTTATCGAGCCACTGGTTAAAACTAAATCACTGCCATGGGAATACACACAATTCACTCCATCTGAAATTTAATGATATTATTCACACTTCACAGATTTCTTATGCATTCTTTCTATTCATGTGTACTGTACAGTATATTACAAATATACTAATATACAGTGGTGGCCAAAATTATTAGAACTAGTATTTTCACCAGCTAAAAATGGTTTTACATCAGTTATTTTTATCTTTTGCTGTTGTCTGTCAGTAAATATCAGTTTACATTTCCAAACATTCATTTTACCATTAATTGTAATAATCCAGTGAGATTTTTGTTTGCACAAGGAGTCTGACAACAGCCAGTGCTCCACACAGAGATCTGATCTCATCATCATCCAGTCTGTCTGGAATGACATGAAGAAACAGAACAAAATGAGACAGACTTAATCCAGAGGAACTGTGGCAACGCCTCCAGTACGCTGTAAGAAACATACCTGCAAAGCTACAGTACTGTCAAAAGTTTAAGGCACTTGTGTAAAAATGCTGTAAAATGAGGATGCTGTCAAAAATAATGTCATCAATAGATTTTATTTATCAATTAACTTCTAGTAACTAAATTAAATCAAGAATGTTTGTCTCAGTTTGTTTTGTTTCTTCATGTCATTACAGACAGTCTGGATAATGATGAGATCAGGTCTCTGTGTGGAGCACTGGCTGTTGTCAGACTCCTTGGGCAAACACAAATCTCACTAGATTATTGTAATTAATGACAAAATTAATGTTTGGAAATGTAAAATTTCCTACAGACACACTACAGCAAACAATAAAAATAAATGACTTAAAACCATCTTTTAGCTGCTGGAAAAACAAGTGTTCTAATAATTTTGGCCACCACTGTATGTTTTTTTTACATTTTATTTGAATATTTTGTAGAATTATTTGGCAACTCTGTAATAATATCAAAGTAAAAAAAAAAGCATGAAAATGCAATGTCCTTCAAAAAGCCTTAAAAATACAAGTGCTCAGTGCCACGACAAAAGGTTTTCAGTATTGCATCGCATACATTGTTGTTGATGCTGCTTTTCTGAAGTAACCCATGCAAATAAAATATTTAAATCACAGGGTTTATGTTTAATAACATGGTAAGATACCAATTTTAAACCATAGATGGTGGTAAAGTGTATCTTCATGATTATAGCTGTGTCCACACAGCAACATTGCTCAACATTTTGCTTGAAGAGGATGTAACCTACATACAGAATAATATCTTGTGGTCCAAAAAACAGCTAGATGGAGCAATATTGATGGAATTGATCCTAACAGAGTTGTCTTGAGGCATGTTTTTTTTTTTTTTTTTTTAAATATGTAAGTAATTTTTTATTGAAGCAGTCAAAATTGCTACATTCAGACTGCAGGCAAAAGTTGTCCAAATCCAGTTTATATGTACACTGCCCTCCAAAAGTTTGGAAACACCCCTGTGAAAAAAGACAGCAAAGTGTGGTATCATATTAGCATAAATCCTGATCATTTTTTGGTGCAAATACATTAAAGTAACTTGACATTATCATTGAAGATCATCTTGTCTGTCATGGAATTGCCTCCCCAATCACCCGACCTCAGCCCATTTGAGTT
The DNA here is from genome assembly GCA_033026305.1 of Cirrhinus molitorella. Taxonomy (NCBI): domain Eukaryota; kingdom Metazoa; phylum Chordata; class Actinopteri; order Cypriniformes; family Cyprinidae; genus Cirrhinus; species Cirrhinus molitorella. The sequence goes on along the minus strand of CM065136.1, from coordinate 25,961,023 downwards.
ACTATGGGAGGAACTGGACTGTGATGTCTGTAAGAAGTGTCCAACCAGTGTGAATCATCTTTGGGCAAACCTTCAGGAGGCTTGGGGTAATATATCAAGTCAGTGTAATCTGGCATTGAATAAACTGATAGCTCGGATGCCCAGTTTATGCAGAGCTGTAATAGCTGCATAAAGTTTTTTCTGTGTATAAACTGTGTATGTAATAACATATGCTTTCGTAGTTTGTGTTGTCCCTTATCAGTGCAAAATTATCACAAATTAAAAAGGATTCATATCAATATTGTCCAAAAACCCACTTTTCTAGGGTGTTTCCAAACTTTTGGAGGGCATATGCACAATTAACGTGTTGATATATATGGTTAATTAACTCGCTTAGGTACCAAAATCAATTCAACACAATTCCCTTCCATAATGAACATTGAGACCTTCTCGAATCACTCCTTTTAAGTTTCTTTTGTGAAGTATTAGACTGCACTTTTAGATATTTAGCAATTAAACCTTCACAGTGTAGTGTTATCTCCCATGGCCAGTTATCAGGACTATCCACAGACAAGTCTTATGCAATTTCCCACCCTCCAGTGCAGAGTGAGACAGGGATTGGGCTGTTTTCTGAAAAAAAAAGGGTTCATTTCAGGGTAAAGGGTGGCTGTGATCAAAGATGTGCGTGTATTTGGTGAGAGCAGCTGGAAGAAGTGGAGCTATTAATAAGTAATGCTTAATGCTCAAAGCTGGAACTGTTTCGCACAATTCCTCTGCTTTGTTAATCCATTTTGTCTCGATGGAGGCCCTTTTGAAGATTGTAAAAGAGAGAGGGAGAGGGAGAGAGGAAAGGTATCAACCCGGAGTCTGTCTAGCACGATAAACAGGAAACAAAATCGCCAGTAAGTAGGGAAGTGAGGTTAAAGGTCACATGAGCCCATGAACAGAGTGAGTAATCCTGTCACTGAAGATGGAAAGAGAAACAGATCTGAAAAGAAAGATACACTGTAGAAACAAGACAGAGAATTGTGTGCAATGACACTTCTGGGGTTTGCAGTCACAAAGTCAGGCTTACGGATGTAATAAAGCTTGGAATCTGCTCCGTGTTCATCTGTTCTTCTCCAGGACAATTAATATGATCCCTGTTGATGGCTAATTTTCAGTATCATGGCATCAGCCCAATGAATAACCAGCTGCAACAGCTGGAACAAACTAAAGTCACTTGTTTTCCGGCAAACATGAACAAGGCACACAGTAACAGTAATATCCAAATCTATTTGATCAGTGGGAGGAATGCAGCCTGGAAATCCTACTTCCCATGTAATTGATTTGGAACTCTTTATGGCAGCTCAATGAATTTTTTTTTTTTTTTTTTTGAGATATTCATAATAGACTTGCTACAAATTTAATATATAGACATAATTTTCATGAGAATTTTCATCATAAATAACAAAAGTAGTAGTTATTACATTATTAATTACATTATTACTAAATTAATAAAACAATCTTGATACTGCTAAACAAAGAGTGAAATAATTCTGAACTATTTTAATATTTATTTTGTAGAAATATTTTGCAAGTGATTTCCCTTCATTGTAGTGTATTTTTCACCACAATAAATAATTGTAGAACTACTTTTTAACTAAAGAGGAATATGCAATGAGATGTGTGGGGGGGTAAAAATCAAGCTAAATTATAATAATTTGTGAAAAGAACATGTTTCCATTCAAACTGTACTTTTCTAAAATTATTATAAAATGCAAATCTATTCATAATTATAATTAAACTTGATAACAAATATGTCTGCTATTTTGTTACAAAAAATATTTAGAATATTAAATATAATTTGACATAAGACTGAAAAAATATATTTATTTTCTACTGTAAAAGGCAAAAGGGCCAAAAATGCATATACTGTAGATGCAGAAACTCCCATATATTCAGTAATGGAATAATCTGGAAAGAAAAGGGTGTAATGAAACTGTTTGAGCTATGATAAATGGCATTATGGCACTGGACAACATCACCCTGAAAACATAATTTCTAGAGTGCAGCATGCTGGTGACAAAAAAATGATTAAGAGATGCTTTTCTGTGAGTGTAAAACACAACGCCCAGACCTTCGGCCAGTCCATGTGAGGAATGACTTGTTCCTGTTCACAGTCACTGGTCCTCATCCAACTTTATTCAGCTTGAGCAATCTGGCTGAGCAGAATGGATGAAAATTCCAGTGTCAGGATATGGACCACTGATAAAGACTTGCTCACAGAAAGCCTCAGCTGTAATTGCTGTCAAATGTGGTGCTGCTTTGTGTTGTGGGGCAAAAACTCTCATTTGAAGACCGCTGAAATCTGTGGATTTTCTTTGAGCCTTAAACTTCTGATTTGGAGGCAAATCATGCGTTGGTCAATGTGCCGGCCATGTAACTGCCATTGTGATAAATGGAAATACTAACCATTATTATAGACTTCCTTGAACATTATTTTCACTTAGTTTCATTTTTTCTACTTTTTACTTCAAATACTTTTTCGTGTATCTATTGTTTATCCGAGCATTTTTATTTTAGAAATCTTTTACTTTTGTACATTCCATTTCAAGAGTCTCAGATGAACCTGTCCAATGGACCTTTCCAGTGAACCTGTTGAACTGTTTTACAAATCACCCCAAATGATTCATTCTCTAATCAAACTGATCCAATTACAGGTGTTCAACTCACTGATTCAATGTGTTGTATCATCAATGTGAGGTCCTCAGAAATGAAAATTCTGTCATTATTTGCTCACCCTCAAGTAATTCATTGCCTTTTCGTAAAGTGGATGAAGATGAAGAAGATTTTTCAAGATATTTTCTTTTGTGATCCACAGAAGAAGTAAAAAAGTCACACACTTAAAACTACATGAATAATAACAGAAAATTAATTCCTTGGTAGTCTTTATGAACTATTTACACCAAAAGAGAATTTTTCCTGTGAATATCCATCAATACAATGAATTCTAAGGGCACTATTCACACTTTCAGGTATGAAAAAATGTCTGATTACAGAAAGAGTTTCTTTTTCTTAACCAGACTGAGTATAGGGAAATAGCCAAAATGTTAACAAGCAAAACAAAAGAAATATGTAGTATGTGCTTTTTTGTTTTATTCTTGGTGTAAACATGCCTTATATATACTTAAGGTAGAGATTTTCTTGTTTACTATAATAGAACTAGCCCTTGCTGGACCCATCACAGTACAATACACGCATTTGAGTGTTTTCATTTGTTTGCAGAGCTCTTCAATTTAGCCAAAATTGAATAATTTCAAACAGGCCTCACAACAAGCCTCTTAAACTCAGTGAATGTCAACAAAAATCAAACATGTGGTTTATTGGATAAGTGAATGGGAATCACAAACATCCGTTTACCACTGATTTCCCATGTCTTCATCCTTTCTGAGTGGTCTTCTTCTCTGTTCATGTGAGCTGTCAGTTGCGATCTGTGGTCTGTTAATATCAGATCTGTGGGTTTGGCTTTGATGCAGTCCACAGTATCGGTCTAACACCCAGTTCAGTGCTGGTGGGATCTCCACAAATGAACTCTGTGCTGTCAGACACATTTGTATTCATTTGTGTGTATTTTTAGAGGTGTTATTACATTTACTTAAGGTTTGTCCTGTCTTGTGATTGTTGTTTAATGGCAGTAAATGTTGTTGTGGTGTTTTTTTTTAGGCCTAGGCCTACATCCAAGACTGCACATTATGAATGCTGGAGCATTGTGCTGTTTCATGCCTCATATGTTTGACTGGTGTCCATTTTCAGTTTCTGAATATGAATAATTGTAATAATACATTGAAAGCTGGCTGAGGTAAAAGTGACACCTGGTGTATTGACAGTAAGATAGAGGTTAAGTTTTGTTTTTGTTAACATGAGAAACTGTAGTGTAGTGTTGTGATACTAAATATAGGTGTAAAGTACTATAGTATAATGTGAATAATCATAGTGTAGTTTAATATAAATGTTATTAGTCTTTTAACAACATAGGCCCATTGGAAAAATTACCTATACATCCATTTTACTGAAATTTGCAGCTAAAATGATCACCAGTTGCTGTATACAGTAAAACCAAAAACTTGTATTCCTTTTCACAAATTTTCACAAAACTTTTTTTTTTTTAACTTTGCAGTGAGGGAAAAAATTATTTGATCCCATGCTGATTTTTGTACGTTTGCTTACTGACAAAGAGATGATCAGTCTGTAATTTTAATGGTTTATTTGAAAAGTTAGAGACAGAATAACAACAACAAAGAATCCAGAAAAATGCATTTCGAAAATGTTATAAATTTGGATTTTAATGAGTGAAACAAGTATTTGACCTCTTTGCGAAACATGACTTAGTACTTGGTGGCAAACCCTTGTTGGCAATCACAGAGGTCAGACATTTATTGTAGTTGGAAACAAGGTTTGCACACTCTAGGACCTTAATGTGCTTCTTCTTGAGCCACTCCCTTATTGCCTTGGCCATGTGTTTTGGGTCATTGTCATGCTGGAATACCCATCCACGACCCATTTTCAGTGCCCTGGCTGAGGGAAGGAAGATCTCACCCAAAGCATAATGTTTTCACCTCCATGTTTGATGGTGGGGATGGTGTTCTTGGGGTCATAGGCAGCATTCATCCTCCTCCAAACACGGTGAGTTGAGTTGACGCCAAAGAGCTCCACAAGGTGAGATCTTGCATGGAGCTCCAGACCGAGGGAGATTAACAGTTATTTTGTGCTTCTTCCATTTGCAAATAATCACAATAACTCTTGTCACCTTCTCACCAAGCTGCTTGGTGATGGTCTTGTAGCCCATTCAAACCTGGCGTAGGTCTACAGTCTTGTCCCTGACATCCTTAGACAGCTCTTTGGTCTCGGCCATGGTGGAGATTTTTGAATCTGATTGATTGATTGATTGATTGCTTGATTGCTTCAGTGGACAGGTGTCTTTTATACAGGTAACAATCTGAGATCAGGAGCACTCCCTTAAAGAGAATGCTCCTAATCTCAGCTTGTTGCCTGTATAAAAGATATCTGGGAGCCAGAAATCTTGCTGAATGATAGGGGATCAAATACTTATTTCACTCATTGAAATGCAAATTTATAACTTTTTTTAAAAGCGTTTTTCTAGATTTTTTGTTGTTATTCTGTCTCTCACTGTTCAGATAAACCTACCATTAAAATTCATTTCTTTGTCAGTGTGCAAACATACAAAATCAACAGGGGATCAAATAGAAATTCATGATTACAGGCATATTTTTGGTTTATAAAGACTTATTTTGCATGGTTCCTTGCACAGTACTATGTTATGACCTCAAAACACATTGCATGACTAATACATTGTCACATTGGCGCCTCATTACCAGCTCTATATATATGGCTTTTCTGATGTACTTATGTAGTAAACTTGCTCAGCAGCTCACCTGGTACAGCATTGCACTTACAATGCAGAGCACTCTCTTTTAAAAGAACTCAAGGTTTCTCAGCTCAACTTATTATAAATTAACTTGTCACTTTGTAGACAAGCTCAAATGGAATGGTTTTAGTGCCTCTTGACATTTTGTTTCTGAACTTGCACAAAACACTTGCACTTGCTAACAATTTTGCTAATAATTTTACAGAAATGTCACCACAGACATTTTTTCCCCAGTGAACCTGGATTGTCTGTAGAATAGTTTGGTGTATTAGAGGGAGCTTCTACAAAACAATGTAGTGTGTTATATAGTAGTGTAGTTTAATGTGTGTACAGGGAGGAGCTTTAGTGTACTCCAGTTTATAGTGTAGTGATATGTAGTATTATGTACTGTTATGTGCAGGAAGGAGCTGTTGTGTAATAATATATTGTCCAGGAAAGAGTCTTAAATAATATAACGTTGCGTAGTGCAGTGTATATAGTATAGTATAGTTGTGTATTGCACTGCAGTGTAGTGTAATATAATGTGTAGTATAGTTTGCTGCTGCTCTCTGGAGTTCTGGATCAGCTCCTGACAGGATCTTGGCAGCAGCAAACGTAAACACATTTCTGTGCCATTCCTGAGCAGCAAGACTCTCCCTGTAACAACACACACACTCTTGTGCAGCACAGCTCCTCTGTATGCTCTTAAAGCCACAGTCTTTATTGCTTCTGAAGTTCCTCACGTCTGCACACTCTTACTCATTGATTAAGTGTGCATTTCATACTGCCTTCAAGTGTTCACTTCCTAGATAGGCCACGGTGTTTTAAAGAGATGTATACATAAGTCAAAGAGTGAAGCCATTAGTTCTAACTAACTCATCAAGCTGTCCAGTTCATTCAGTTGTAAATGAAAACTGTCAACCCACAGATTTATGAGTTCTGCATTAGCAGACACGTCGTAGAAGACAGTCTTCAGATGTGCATATGTACAGTACACCAGGTGTTTCTTAAATAGCAGACCAACCAGACCGCAAGAAATAATAACAACGGTAGCACCATTTGACCATTTCTATAGTTTAAAAGTGAGCAGTGTGTCAACAAAACAGAGCTGCACACACCACAAGTGCTGAGGTGATTAATGGTAATGATCTTTTGGTGCTACTGTATATCTTATGTTTTTATCTAGATCCAAATGTGCTTCATTTGAGCCCTTTCCGTTTCATAAGCCTTGCTTCTCTCCCCTGCATTTTAAGAGCTACAGATGACGCAGTTATTTTACCAACCTAGTAGAAACAAGGTGAGTAGCAAACTAGATCAATACTTTCCCTAAAATACTGCAGAAAACCCTGAACTCTGTCTGTCACAATGGCCTGGCCTTCTGCACATACATAGCTACTATATCTTAAAACAATAATAACCAGATAAAACGCATGATCTTACTTTGTAATAGTTTTTCATAATAACAGAAATATTTCCTGGTCACAACTAACTTTTTTTTTTAGTTCTCATACACTACTGCTTTGGCTCTCAGGGCAAAACATCCCTATCTTTGATGATCATTTTAACGGTTTAGGATGAATTTTTTCTGTTACAAAGTACTACTGCTGCCCAGATTGAAATTTATAACTACTCCAAAGAAGTTCTGTCCAGACCTCCGCTGGGAAGGAAATGTAGAGACCGGACCTCTTGGAACTTTAATTGAATACCCCTGCAGTACACACACACATTTGTAGAAATGGAAAATCAAGGCAGAATATGGCTGCAGATTTGCAGTCCAGCTGAGGACACAAAGGTCAGAGGTCCATTTGTTACTGAGCAACATGACAAAACTCTCTAAAACTCCATCAAACTGTTGCTTAAAAGATGTCATTAACCTTTTATTATTTAATTTTCCCCTGATGTTTACATAATGTTAAAGTTTTTTTTTGCCAAAAATTACATTTTTTTGTAACTTTTTTTCCAGACTTTCCAGGCTCTTCAAACTGACAGCAATTGAGTTAAAAAAGCAAATCATTGTGCTGTTGGTTGCTAGCAGGTGCTCTTAGGTGCCTGTGGCGACGTTTCTGTAAAATGATTCTTTTTTTGCTTCTTGCACATTTTGCCATGCTTTCAAAAAGTAATGTCCGGCGAGTGGCACTAGAAGTGCTTTCAGTTTTATCTGAAATGTATTATGTTGGTTGTTTTATTGTGTTCATCATGGCAATTTGGAAATGAAACTTCCAGTAAGTGGCACTGAAAGATAAAGACTCTATTGCGTTTGAAATAAAGTACTACCTACACTAATCCCTACCGTAAAACTAACCTATAGTATTAAGAGCACATTTTATGTAGCAACCATGCCATTTAACATAGTTTAACCAGTCTTTGAGTTTTTTTTATTGAGCGATGTGACCCTAGCACTCCACAGTGCAGTGTTGTACCAGGTGAGCTACTGAGCAAGTTTACTAAGTCAGAAAAACCACACATATGGTGCTGGATATGTGATGCAAACTTAAAATGTCACAGGTTTACAAATCATGCACTGTAGTAAAAGTGTTTTGAGATCAGAACGTAGTATTGTGCAAAGAACCATGCTAAAATAAGTTTTGATTAGTCGATAATCTTCCCCGTAATAATACTTTGTGTGAAAATAAAAAATTAAATAAAAGTTCTTGCTGTTTTGTTTTACTGCTATTAAAGTTTATTTTATCTATAAACTATAGTGAATTGTATTGAAGCAATACAGGCATTTATTAAGGCTGACAGGGCAAAGAATGAGTCATTTCTGCAGCTTGGTTTCAATAATTTGTTTTACTGAAAAGAGACTTTTCAAAGTTACAGTAGTGCATTGAAATCTTGAAAGATGAAAGGAAAATTTGATTCCACATAATAAGACCACTTTAAGAAGTAGTAAACAAATTGTTATCTGAATTGAATTGTATGAATAATTGGTTGGTCCAATTCACAAAACTAGGCTCAACTATGTATTCCCGAATCGTAACTAAAGGTTAAGAAAAAAAAAATGTATATATATATATATATTGTATATCAAAGAAAGCTATTAAATTTTTTGTTACTTTTTAAAAACTATGTGAAACACGAATGCCTCTCGTTTCAATGTGATTTGTCCTTTTGTGTTCCACTAAAGAAAGAAATCCATACAGGTTTGGAATGACATGATTCATTTTTGATAAACTCTATCTTTAAATAACTAGTTTGCTTAGTTTCTCAATCTGTGTTGCTGTGTCTGAGTTTTCTGCTGCTCGATCGTTGTTTGTATCTCTGTTATCTGTCCTCAATGTGTCTTTGTCCTTCTCTATTCTTCGCCCTCTTTTCTCTCATCTTTTGCCTCTTTGTATGTGTTCATGTTGTTCCTCGGTCTCTCTGTAAGCTTAGAACACTGGGAAGAGTGCTCTGTCTGTAGCACACTGCTCTTATTGTGAATATTCCCCTGGTATTGTGCCAAACCCATAGAAACCTAATCGCTCTAGCAGAGAGCCCACTACTGAAGGACTGTGGGTAGGGAGGCAGTTAAGTGATTATCCGAGCGCTGTGGAGACTGTGTGCCGCAAAGCCTTGTTTGATTGGCCAGAGACGCTTTTTGGTTTTCATTGCTTTTTTCCAGATTTGATTTTTATTTTAGACAGTGGTATAGAGCAGTCTTGGCACCTCCATGCTATTTCGTAACAACTGCTAAAGGCATTTCCCGGACACTATAACAGTCCTCTGTCTCCACAACATCATCCAATTTTCATCTGTCTTATAATGGTGAAAGGGCGGCTTACATCTGTCTAAAAGAAAAACAAGTATTATTTAGTTATATCTATGTGAATGTGAGTCATTTGTTGCCCAATTTTCACAGAGTCTGGTACATATCAGACCTTTGTTGTATGTGTACTGTATATGATCTCATTTTTTTTCCATTTTTTTTCCCCAATATACTTATATCTGGTTCAAGAAATAAACATGCACATTTAATTCAAATCTAAATGTATTGCAGTTTATTGATTGATCGATTGATTGATTGTATTAATTTATTTGATTTTATTTTAGTTGTTAAGTTTCATTTAGTTTTATTTTTATTAAAATTGATTTAAAACAACATAAAATGTGTTAAACATGTGTGAAAGTATTACAAAACATAGCATAGTAACAGTTCATGGTTTATTTTGCATTTAACATGTCAAAAATAATGATGTGATTCATTGAGCCAGTAGACTGGTTCAAAACAATAATTCACAAATTGGGAATAATCATTTGAATGGAATTTGGACTGCCCTGGTTGAACTGCATAAGTTTGTTGTTGTTTGCAACAAGCAAGTGCAATGAAATAGAAAAATATAATTTATTTTGTTGTAGCATGTAAGATTCACTTGCGGTGCAAGAAACACTATTACAGTATTTTAAGATGATCCACATCAGTGGAACCAAACATAATTTGGTTGTCCTTTAACGGAACCAAATGTTGTTTGGTTTTAATATTTTTTTTTTAACTAAAAGGAGCCACTTCTAAATAAGAATCTGTTCTTGGTTCCAAACTCTGCATGTGAACTAAAAGTGGAGATTTATTTGGTCTGTGTAGCGCTATACTGTAAACACAGTTAGGTAGTCTTAGTGATTGCAAACAGATGACAAAAAAAATATGGATATGGTCAACAGATCATAGATTTTGTCTTGCTGTGTAAAGCTCCATAGAAAGACCTTTGTTCAGTTTATTTACTGTCTTAAGACAGCAAAGAGCCATTTTAAATTCAGTCCTTACAATCATAAAGTGTTTTGCAATTGAGTGAAGGCATCATAAACCACTGAGGTTTGAATCAGATCAAAGACATTTTATGCTTTCCAAAACCAGTTTGTTTGCTTTTGGGGAAAAAGGTTTCTTTTTATTTCAGTTTCTTGTTTGTTACTCTTACTCTGCTGTTCTGCATCTATTCGGCAGAGGACTGAGACTGATTGTTGCGTTGCCACATTTTAGAGGTTGTAAAAATTGTAATAGAGGAAATTTCCAAAAGTGTCTTGTAAATGGAGAATACAGCCGTATTTAGTGGATATCTTGAGCAGTCCTTCTATGGACGATGCATAATCTCACTTTGTGCTGAAAATGTCACTGTGAGCATGATACATGTCCCTCACTGAAATTACGGTAAATATCCAGTGAGATTCCTGGTACTGCCTGCCGTCTCGTTTCCATTTCTTGCCTCATACCGTGCTGATGACTTATTGCGGAATACCTGTTACATTTTTGTAAGGGATCAGACTTGTGGTTTTCACCTGGTGGACAAGATGATTAATTAACCATATCTAGAAACTAGAATATCCTACTTAGGGTTAGACTTGTTAAAAAAAAAAAAAATCTAATTTGTGAAAAGGCTAGTTAAGAGGTTATAAAAGTGTTTGGATAAGCCTCAGAGGTAAGCAAAACAAGTAGCTGTAAAGTTTGTCGCAAAACGACACCCACTATGAGGTTCAGATACCAGCGTGACACAGATCAGTGGTCAAAGGTTATCTCCACTTCACAGAATCCCAGCGTCATCTTTAACGGACTGAGCTCATGGAGAATATGACAGAGTTTGGATATGAAACAGTTTAGTCACCTTTCAATAGTTATAACTTTACTTTAACAGTTTAGAGTTTCTGAATCAAGTCATTAGCCTTTAAAGGTCAAGTATATGATTACATTTCTATTCATAATAATGTTTTGTGTATTTTATCTGGTGGATATATCACTGTATGCTTGATAAATTCTTTCAAGCTTGAAAAACAGCAATAAATTGTGAAAGAGAGCAGAACTTAACAAGTTTATCATGGCATTTCATATAATTTTTAAGTTTTTTTTTTTTTCATATTTTAAATTGAATTACTATGGCTGTCTACTTAGGCATAAATATTTAAGTAAAAACACACCACTTTAAATATAATGCGTTAAATTCCTTTTCCTTTTTTTATTTATTATTATTTTTGTGTCTATATAGTTGAACTAATTTATTTGTATTTACCAGTTTTGGTTTATTTAGTTATTCGAAAATGACAAGTGGAAGCCCATTTCCACCACTGAATAAGTAGTAAAAAAGTTAATTGCAACTTTTTATTTCACAATTCTGACTTTTTTTCTCACAAATGTGAGAAATAAACTCGCAATTGCAAGTCATAAGGACAAGAACTTGCAATTCTGAGAAATACAGTAGCAACTCTGAGAAATAAAGTCAGAATTGTGAGATATAAACTCGAAATTCTGAGAACATATCAGTCTTTTTTCCCCCTCAAAATTGGACTGTATAACTTGCAATTGCGAGTTTTTGTTTTGTTTTTTTGTTTTCAGACCAGAACACCCATGGGTGCACAAATGGGCACAAATGCATTTGCTATGCATATTGCTATTGCTATATTACAACGTGAAAATGATCTGCATCTGGCTGAGACTAGCAAAAATCACTTGCATTGCAACAGGTGTATTATAGGGCCCAAAGAGTCATAATTGGTGAGAATTGTGAGTTTATTATTATTACTTAATTATTATTATTATTATTATTATTATTATTTATTTATTTATTTATTTTTTTTACTGTTAACAGACTTAATTTAGATTTTTTTTGTTTTTTTTCTTTTTTTAATGTCAATAATTTCTTAGGCTTAGTAATTTTGCCAGTCTTCCTTCATTAAAGTTAGTAGAGTGTGAAGTTCCATCACAAGAACTCAATCCACAGGTGTATAAGCAGAGAGTGGCCAATCAGGGGAAGAACTAGAAAAAATAGAGGAGAATTAAAGAGGAGGGGAAATAGGACTGTCATGTGAGGAAAACTAAACAGAGGAAGATAGAGTGAAAGAACAGGATATTGAGAAAGGATGAAAAATATTGATGTGGACTCAAATAAGCACTTTCCATACCGTGTGTTCAGTCACACACACACCTCTGCGTAATGGGTCTCTATTGATTGCTCACTCCCTGTCCACACACTCATAGACCTTCAATCCCACCCTGTCATGACTCTCAGGAGACTACTTTACCTGCAGTGTGAAATATGGTGAGTATGTGTGCGGCATGAATATGTCTAAGTATTAGAAATCTGGGACACTTTAGCTTTAACCCTATAAAGCTTTCTATATCATATTTGATAAAGAAATCTAAATTATTAAAGGGTTTGTTCACCCAAAAATTCTGTCATTAATTACTCATTAATTACTCATAAAACATTACCATTAACATTAAACTTATTTAATATTTTCTTTAAACCATTTTGGATATTAACACCTGCAAGTTTTTTTGTTTTTTGTTTGTTTTGTATGTTGTGTGCTCCTACTGAAAAAAACAACAACAATATCTTAGGAACACCTTCTGATCATTGACAGAAAGTAACCCTCCCATTATAAGGCGCTATTTGACCCCCTGAATTTTTTCCCCCGACTTTATTAAATGTAAGTCATCAAAAACAAAAAAAACAAAAAAACAGATTTATAGATTTTTTTCAACAATTTTAATTAAGCAATTCAATTAAAATAATATGTTACAATCAGGAACAAATTATAAAAGAGCTGTACTTGCAGATAATATTAATGAACTAAAAGGCCACTTAAAGGGAGGGTTCAACCAAGGAGAGTCAAATTAAATCATCAACAGCAATTCACCTTTACACATTACAGAAAAGCACAAATGTGGCATTAAGGACTATTTACACATTTTTGGACAAGATTCAGAGGTGGCTTTAATGCATTTAATAATTACTAACATTATAATGTTATAAGATTAATGTTTTAAATATAAGGTTTTGAATATAGAAATATTAAACGATTTAAATAACTAAATTTATACTTTAAAAATTAAACTGAAACTGCCAGTAGGTGGCAGCAAGTCAAAGTCTTTGTGAATGAATCATTCAATCCATTCAAAAACATAGATTCATTTATAAATGAAACAGTGCTGTTTCAAAGACTATAGATGCTCAGCGGCTCAGCTGTGACTTTGTTTGGAACTATTTTTGTTGACGAAATATAGCACAATCAGACAACAGAGTTCCTAAAATATAAGTCCCTTAATATTAACTTTTGCATAAAATCAAAAATGTATAAAACTGTTGAACAAATTCAATTTCACTTTTGCCAACTCCCTTTAATCATTAAATACTGTCACTTGTCTTAGTTCATCGCGATCTCACAAACTTGCTTTTTAATTAATGAAGCTCTCTACACTGCTTTCTAAATCTATTGTTTACATCGTCTCTACACTTTTGCTATAATGAAACAAAAAAACTGCAGTCTGTTTTCACGATCTGTGCTGTGAGGAGCAGGAAGCGCACAGACAGAGCATTTCTAATGGATTCTACAGGAGTTATGGCCGATCACAAAAGATGGTACGTTTTTAGTCTACATTGCGCTATGTTTATGTGCATAACTTAGCTCACTTTCGTAGTCTTTTAAATGATAAAATATAGAAATTACTTTAATTTCCAAATAAAACTAACCAACTGGAACTGAAATGCCGCCCCCACTCGAAATTCACTCCCCAGACTACTAGTTGAAAATTTAAATCGAGTTGATGTCTGAATCCTCCGTCAGTTTGATGGCAACCTCTAATGTCGTTTTGGTTGAAAATTAAAATATGGTTGACGTCAGAACCCAACGTCAGGTTGACGTCAACCTCCAACCTCAGACAGATGTTGCATTTTGTTTGAAAACAAAGTTCATGTTGAAGCCAGAATTCAACGCCAGAATCCAGCGTCAGTTTGACGTCAACCTCTGGATAGACGTTGTGTTTTGGTTGAAATCTAAAATTGAGTTGACGTCAGAATCCAGCGTCAGACAGACATTGCATTTTGGTTGAAAATGAAAATCAAGTTGACGTCAGAATCTAACGTAAGTCTGACGTCAACCTCCAACGTTGGACAGACGTTGAATTTTGGTCACCATACCTCATGACTAAATGTCAGTATTTGACGGCAACATGACATTGGCTTGAGATGTTGGCTTGATGTTGGATTTAGTTGATTCCATAACCTAAAAATAACAAAAGCTCAATGTATTCTGAAGTTAGAATTTAACATTGTGTGGATGTTACCATTATGATGTTTAGAAGACATTGAGTTTTGGTCACCATACCTCATGACTAAATGTCAGTATTTGATGTAAATATGACGTTGGCCTAAGACACTGACTCAATGTTGGGTTTTGGCTACTTTGAAACACAACCTAAAAATAACTAAATATCAGTGTCAGCTGATTTTGATATACATTGTCATTAGACATTGACTTTACATTAAATTTTGTTCACCTGATGTCGCAACTGAAATTTAACCAAAGATCAATGTCTTACGACTGGGATGAGAGTACCACAACACAAGTGTGTGCTTCTGCCGACTTAGGAGCCAGCGTTCTGATGTGGAACATCCATTTCTCTTAGTTCATCGCCTGTATATTCTGGTTCAAATAAGTAAGGCTGGGCAAAAGCAAATAAAAGTAATGATAACATACAGTAGGCATGAGCTAACAAATATACAGTTATTCATTTTAAAATTAATATAATATAGTCAAGGTCCAGGTTCCAAAAAACAACAATGTGAATGGAATTAGGTTGACTGAGAAAACTACAGTAGACCAAAGTAAGATCTGAGCCAACTTTATGGCCAGCGTCATTATTTACTCTGCTTGTTTGGTGATTTAAAGAGGACTTAAGTGAAAACAACCTAAGGTGTTTTATAAAGAAAGTTTATTTTTTATGAGTGCACACTCACGCACACACACTGAACTCAGTTCATCTTTCAGATAAGCAACATCCCATCTTCCCACAGTGGCTTGAGCGGGCCGGTCTCAGCTCGTGCTGAGTTGATGAATTATCCCGGCCACATTAAGCTGCGCTTGTTATTGTTTGGTCCTGATTTATCGAGGGTTTTGGACCCAGGTCAACTCCCAATCCCTCCTTCCGCCACCCCCTCTGTCTCCTCCCTTTGTCTCTCATCTGCTTTTCTGTTTGGATTGAAAGACATTTGATTGATGACCCCAAGACCCAGAGGTCTGTCTGAAGATCGTCAGTAAATAAAAACACATGTGCCTGAGACAGGTCTCACAGAGGGACAGAGAGCACTATCTTCATTTTTCCTGCTGTCACATGTGATCTGGTTTTGTTGGTTTAGTCTTTAATGCTGTGACTTACCAATGGTCTTTACTTCAAGCGAAGCACAGATCAGTGGCGGGAAGCAGTGGTAGCACACAATCCACTGTTTTGTAAGCCCAGAGTGATTTAAAGTCTTTGTCCGCAAACATGGTAATGCTTCATGCTAATGGAATTGTTGAACCAAAAATTATATAATCACTCACACACCCTCATGTTCTTCCAAACACGTCTCTTTTTTTCTCTCTGTAAAACACAAAAAGAGAATTTTCTAAAAATGTTAATGCTTCTCTTTTCCCAACAATGACTGACTGGAAAAATTTGCCTCTAGCTACATTTTTGCATATTTACTGTAAACTGTAAATTTAAATAAACACTAGAGGCACTAAGATACAACAACTTGTATTCCTTTTCACACAAATTCTGATTATGGGGCAGATTATTGATTAAGAAAGGTTTTTGTACAATTTGCACAATACTGTTCGACCTCAAAACACTTTTACCAAATAGTGCATATTAGGGATGCACCGACATGGAAATTTTGGCCGATAACGATAACTCTTTTATATTTGGAGGCCGATAGCCGATATATAGGCAAATAAATATTTTTTTCTGAGCATGATTGCAAAAACAAAAGGTAAACACATACAGTGAACAACTGATTTTATTTTAAAACCTTAACTTCAGAAAAGTTTGAACTGATCTCTGAACTAGGGATGCTCATATTTACCGTTTAACCGGCAGTAAGAATTTTAACTGATTTATAATATCAGTTAAACGGTTTAATTTTTTTTTTTTCTGCAAGTATTTTTTGACATTTGCACAGTGAAAGAACAATGCTATACTTAAGAATTTGTTTACTCACAGGCGAGTGTCGACACATGCAGCATGCCTACTATACAGATATATTTTGCAGAGCAAGCACCTGCTTCACCTTCACTTCACTGATGTAATCTATACGCAACACAATGGCAAGCGGCAATATTGGATAAATGGCTTTCAAAGAGTGAATCCGTGAGTGAATGGATTCTGAATGGATTATAGCCTAGAAAGTGTGCAATGGGCGTGGCGCTCCCTTACAATCACTTGAAAAAGCTGTCACACATCTTAATGTAGTTCAGCGCTATCTCAGAAAGTTAATAAAGAGTAATAAAAAAGAACGTTTACACTGCGCAATTAACTCTTATTTACATCATGCCTACATTTTCTGTTTTAATAATAGTTCATGAACGTGTAGAACGTGTTTTTGTGATGGTGTTTTTGCCGTGAGTCTAACAGGCAGCGCTTCTGTCTGTACATCATGTCTCCTTCAGCTATTAAAATAGTTACATTTTGTATGTAATGACATAGTGATTATATTTAGTTTTTTTTTTTGTTAAGTTAATTTAGAAAAACGTTTGGAGCTTTTTTTTTGTAACGAACAGTGGCCAGCGGAAGACTGTTCATAGTCTGATCAGTTTGCCTTCTCAAATCATCACGACTTGCATAAAATAAAATCTATAACTCTAAAACAGTTAAAGTAGATATGAAACAATATTAGTTTAAACGTTAAACCTAGATAAATGTGTGCTATTAGGTGCATATCATTTTTGGAGAGGGGAAGCTGAAACCGCTTTGCAGGACATTGAGGCGCCAGCGCGATCAGTTGCATTTTTTTCAGCAAATACATGCTAGATATGACAAACATGATAGATATGTAGGCTAAACCGAACGCGCTAAATTATTACTTAATGAAATAAAACACATCGGAAAAAACTCTTTCATTATGTAATCCGTAAAGATGCATTTATTTCTGAAGGTGCGTCCAAAAAGGAGATTGATCAGTTAACGGTTAATCTTTGGTTGACGAGCAGCGGTTGTCAGCCAGGAAAATTAATCGAAAACAGCATCCCTACTCTGAACTATATTTACTATTCGTTTCTATGGCCAACTTTCTTTCAACTTTCCTCTTTTTTCATGACGAAAAACTCCCACACCAGCTGACATCTTCTCTCTAGAAGCAGCATAAGGTGCTATTCTCTTTGCATGACATCAAAGAAGCCACAATTAAACCCCTAGTGGCCAGTAGCAAGCACGTGAAGTGGTTCAGCCAGCAGAAATAATACCTCATTTATCGGCTTAAAGATATCGGCCTAATTTTATTATCGGACCGATAACGATAATACTAAAATAGCATTTATCGGCCGATACCGATATGACTGCCGATATATCACGCATCCCTAGTGCATAATTTGTAAACTAATACATGTCTACATTATATAGGCTAACCAAATCCATTTGAATGACGTTGGCATTGCAATGCATAGCGCTTTGAAGTGTGATTGATTGAAAGTTGCGAAAAAGGCAACTGCAATATAATTTTGAAGAAATGTCACTACAGTTAAATTTTTCCAGTGAGCCTATGGGGTTGTCTTATCCAAGTCAGACTCCACAAAAAAAAAAAGCATAAAAAAATATCATAAAAGTGGTTAAAATTACTCAATTTTCGAAATCTCAAATTCATTCAATAGCATGTATGGAACAGAATTGCTGAAGGCATCTGTTAACTTTTTTCATTCATAGTTATTCATACATATTCAAACCTGGCACAACAAGATGTATTTGACATCAGTGATTTAAAATGCTGTTCGTTTCCTCATGACATTCAAACTTGTAAAGTATTATGTGGAGCAAAAACGACAAAGAGAACAGCAAGATTTTCTGCAATTAATAGGGTGAGAATTTTTTGCGCTGCAAAACAGATGTGCTTAAATAATGATTTGTTAAATTTGCCAATGGTCAGGAAACCAGATAGTCCTGCCCTAAACTCACATCATTTTTGTCTTCCAGAAGGTTACATGCTACATTGTTGTTGTTCTCTGAACATAAAAAAAAAAAAAAAAAATATTTTGTGCAATACTTTAAAACAGCAAACCTTTCTTGGTTTAGATAGAACCATGTTATTTCCAAGATCCGTGAGTCATCTCTGGAAGGCTGAAGAACTTTAATGGTCTGGAAACTTGTCATTTTATTAAAATCGCAGTTTGAAAAGGCATCTGATCGTCATAAATCCCACACACATGAGAGTGTCAGCCTGTGTGTATCCACTCCTCTGTTATGTGGCTTTCCAGTGTTTGATTTTATTGCTTAGTGGTTGCTCTTGAATATTTCACAAGACTTCATGTTCTCATTAGGAGTTTCTATTAAGATCTCTGACTTTAAATTGGAGATTTTGGTGTTTGGGGAAAGCTGTGCAGTTTGAAACATTGGTGGGATCTCTTCTAAAACTTCAGAGTTAGATGTCTGAGAAGTCAGAGAAGCAGCAGATTTCTGGAGAAGTCTCAATTTGCAATTAGGATGCCTGCACACTAGAGAATTTTCTGACAGTGCATTTGATGAAAAGGAACATTGTAAGGTTCATATTTGTGGACGTCAGAAGAGTTTCATACTGTGAATTTAAAATTTTGAAAGCACATTTAGACCCACTTCACAGAAATTCCAATTAATCTATGGATGCACATACAAACAACTGGTCTATGTTTGTAAATCTTTACATTTTCCTTTAAACTTGTGATAAATCTATGAAATCACATCGCAATCTTATGGTTTTGTTCGTGTTTTTTGAGGATGATGGCATGACAAACATTCTTTCCATGTTGTCATCTGCTGATTTTGACTAAGTTTCTAAGTGGCAGTTTGACTGGATGCACAACCTTTTACATCAACAATATAAGATATGGGTAAGCATTTTCACCTCCCTTTTATGTTAATAGCCTAGTTATTCATTTATTTTATACTAACTTTGTACAATCTATTGTTATTTGTATTTCGCATTCCCTCTTGATTTGGACTCATTTTTTTGTCATGACCCACTAGTTGATAACCATTTCTCTAGTATGCTGTCTAGGAGAAGCTGTTGGGACCCCTTTCCATTGCTTTGTCCAGGGTATATATGTTTCTGAGGTAATTGTATCTGATGTTATGAAGACCATTTGTCCAAATAGAGAGAGAGAGAGAGAGAGAGTATGTGTGTTTATGTGGTTAAAATTATTCTCTACATTGTGGGGACAAAATGTCCTCACAAAGATGGCAATATCCAAAATCCTCATCCTTGTGGAACATTTTTGATCCATATGAGGAAACAATCTTATAAACCATACATAATCTAAAAAAATCTAAAAATGCTGAATGTTTTGTGTGAGGGTTAGGTTTAGGGTAGGGAGAAGGAAAACACAGTTTGCACAGTATAAAAAGCATACCTCCTGGAATATCCCTATAAAACATGAAAACCCAACCTGTGTGTGTATAAGCTTCAGGCCTCATTTTGCACCACAAGCCTTTGATCACTGCTTCAGTGTTTTGTGGATATTACATAACCATCCATACTGGCTCTCTCTCTGTCTCTCTCTCTCTCTCTCTGCATGTTGTAGTAGTTTTTTGTGGTAGGTTCTTTTCTACTGCTGGTGTCTCTCTTTTTCATCTTCATTCTGCCTTTTGTCCCTGTTAGTGCCAAATTCCTCTTTTAATCTATCTGTCTTTTCCTTCTTTGTCTTTCTCAGCCTTTCTTCCAGTCTCATGTTTGTGGTAAAGGAATAGATCACTTAAAATGTAAATTCTCTCTATATTTCTCTCTATCTCTATCTTTGTTTTGTTGAACATAAAAGAAGATTTTTTTGAAGATTATTAACCAGTTAGTTCCATTGTTTGTTTGTTTTTTTGTTTTTTTTGTTTTTTCCATACAGGTTTGGAACAACTTGAGAGTGATTAACTGATGGGAGTATTTTCGATTTTGGGTGAACCACCCAAACAGAACAGGAACTTTAATGCTTTTAAGGCTTTTAGACTTGAAAACAAATATCAAAATGACCCTTGTTGAAAATGAAAAATGTTCCCGTCATTTACTAACCTTAATGCTGATCCAAACCAGTATGGCTTCCTTCTGTGAAACAGAAGACTAAAATTGTTGTCTGAGATTGTTGAGATACAAAAAAAAAAAAAAAAAAAAAAAGTGGTTCATATACTAGATGTTCCAGGTCTTCGGAAGTAAAAGACTTAAAAGTGTTGTTCACTAAAGATCTTTAGCGATATTTTGTAAATCACATTTGTTTGTTCATTCGTTCATCTTTTTGTGATCATTTTTGTTGCTGTCTAGAGTGCTAGAGAAGATTTTAAACACAAACTATTTTTAAAAACATATTAAAAAATTAAATAAACATTTACTGGAAAAAAAAGTAGAAAATTAGGCCTACATTTATTTTATTTTAGCTAGTTGCTAAGCCAACATTTTTAATTTTCATTCAGTTTAAATTGAAGTAGTAAATATGCTAAAACTGAAAACTAAAACTTAATAAAAATTATATAGGCATTTAAAAAAGTAATAATAATAATAATGAAAAAAAAAAACGAATAAAAGTTTTATATTTCTAAAACAAAAAAAGTAAAAAAAAATTTAATTTTAAATTTACACAAAAACTATAACAGTAAATCAATGATAATAAAATAACACTGGCTACAACTTGTCAGAAACTAATGTTTTGTTCTCAGTGCTGTGCACGTTGGCGGCACGCTCTGTTTTGATTGGCTCAAGTTTCAGCTGCTGTCCACTGTGCTGGAATGACTCTCAGCGCGGTTGACCCTTGACCCCTGAGGGTCATCGTCCATTACCACATGAAACATAAATGTCAGCAGCCCTCCTGCTAAAAGCATTTGTCTTCTGGTGGGTCATCGGTCACAGCCCACCTGCTTTTACCAAGTCTCCCTCGCATACACACGCAGATAAATGCATCCGAGCCGTTGAATGCCTTCCAGCGGCTTTGAACTACAACAGACGAATGTTTAAAGAGAAAAGTCCTGTGGATTGGCGTTAGTAGTACACTCACAAACTGGGCAATAGTCAAAAAGTCATTATATAAACACGTCAATCTTTACTTCTACCAAAGTCTCTATATGTTCAATGATAACCAAAAACAGATGCATTTAATTTCGAACATCAGGTTAATATATTCAGCTTTGGTTTGTATTTTGAGAGGTAATGGATTAAAGTCATCTGCAGAGCTGGAAGCTGATTGGTTTATCTAAACGAATGGCCTGAGAGGATGCTGTAACATGTGGAATTGCAGAGAATTGCGACTAACGATGCCTTGGAGTGTAGTGGTTATTGACCCATCAATCCAGCAAACACTCTTTCCCTGCAGCGTGACTACAGTGCATTCACTTTCCATTCATCTCCCTAATGCTTTCTGTCAATACTCACACGATACTACCGACAGATTGATTTGATTGTTGGAAGGTTTTGCGTTCTGTTGCATTCTAGATGTGTTAATGGTTTCAGTGAATACTGCTCTGACTTGTCTGTAAATGCATGGATAGGTTATATAATCAAATTGTTTGAGAACTGTTTTTTGGACTTCCAGTTCATGTAGTTCATTTCAGGGGTTCTGGCACGACTTTCATTTAATTTCCTACAGTTCTGTGTTACGTAACTGTTCAGATCATTCTGATATTTATTCACAAATTAATATGATCATGTAAATTTATTTGGGTTTTTGAGTTGCTGCAGGCAATGCGAAGAAAAATTTTCACTGACTGTGGTGTAATCCAGAGATTTGTTATAAAAGTGGGGTCTATCTATCTGAAGGGTCCATCCATATTATTCAGTACTTCTTAATGCAAGTGCCAAACCTCCCCTTGAAATGTGCTGGAATGGTAAATGAAAGAGTTTTCAAAAAACAAAACAAAAAAGAGCTAAAATGTGTACTTTTAGCTAAGAACAGAAAAATAATAATAAAAAAAAAAACCTGCTGATTGCTTTGATACTTTAGAGAAAGAAAAACTTTGTTAGAAAGCATTTTTGACATACTGTACATGACTGAATGACCGCAAACAAATGATGAGTTCAAATTTACTCTATTTTCTTACTTAATACATGTTCCTATTGCTCACAATTTAGTGTTTGTTCCAATTTGGTTGGTTGGTTCAAATTTGTTGGTCGTTATTATCCTTGATTAGAATGGAATAATTGACTCTTCCTGTTAAAGGAATAGTTCAATTAAAATTAGCTGAAAATGTACTCAGCCTCAGGCCTTAGTTTGTTTCTCCATCAGAACAGATTTGGAGAAATTTGGCATTACGTCACTTGCTCACCAATAGATCCTCTGCAGTAAAAAGGAGCTGTGAGAATGAAGTAATCTAGAAGTAATCTACCTGACTCCACTCCATAAATTAATGACTTGTGAAGCAAAAAGCTGCATGTTTGTAAGAAACACATTCATCATCAGGAAATTTTAAGTTTAAACTGTCACTTCTGGCCAAAATATGAGTTCCTAATCCATAATAACACTGTTGTCCTCTCACATTACATTAATTTACAGTAGAATATTTAGGACTGTTTATAATTGTAAATGGTACTTGATCTGTGCATATTTCTCTCCTGATTCAGACAACATGACTTACTCTGTATAAAGCAATATTATGGATAAAGGACTTGTATTTAGCCGAAGAAAAATGGGTTGTGAATGACAATTTCTTTGTACTCTGAAATACATGAGACAGGGTTAAATTTGAAACTGTTTGTTGAAAAACAAATTGAGTGACGTTGTAGCTGATGAGTTCAGTGCATTGGACCAAGTTGATGTGAGTCATGTGAAAGGGTCCTTACAGTACACAGACCTTTACAGTGTTTAGACATCAGTGACAGAATGATTCTCTTCAAAACATTTATGCATGTGAATAAGCTGGTTAACATTTTTCAAGTTTATTTAACTCTTATTTCTATTAAGCAAACTCTTCAAGCAATAGGTCGCACGACAACGACCTTCTTAGATTTATTGCTTTCTTCAGTCAAAGGTCCAGTGAGAAAGACTTTGTCTTTAAAATGGATTAAAGCCATCGTCCTTGGAAATGTTAGCATCAAAATGGGAGTGTGGAAATGTAATTTTATTATGTTTATTTCTAGAGTCTTCCATCATGAAGGAGAAACAGCATAAATTAAAGACTTGTTTTGTCCTCAAACCGACTTTTTTAAAGGAACACTCCACTTTTTTGAAAATAGGCTCATTTTCCAACTCCCCAAGAGTTAAACACGAGTTTTAGCGTTTTTGAATCCATTCAGCCGATCTCCGCTGGTAGCACTTTTAGCATAGCTTAGCATAAATCATTGAATCTGATTAGACCATTAGAATCTCGTTCAAAAATTACCAAATATTTTCAATATTTTTCCTATTTAAAACTTGACTCTTCTGTAGCCGACAGAAAATGAAAAGTTGCGAATTTCCAGGCTGATATGGATAGGAACTATACTCTTATTCTGGTGTAATAATCAGGAAACTTTGCTGCCGTACCATGGGTGCAGCAGGCGCAATGATTTTACGCAGCGCCTGAAAATAGTCCCCAGCTAGGTAACATCCAACATGACCAGCACTAAGCCACTGAGGTAATAGTAAAATAGCTGGGGATTATATTCAGGCACTGCTTAATATCATTGTGCCTGCTGCACCCATGGTACGACAGCAAAGTTCCTTGATTATAACGCCGGAATGAGAGTTTAGTTCCTACCCATATCAGCTTGGAAAATCGCAATTTTTCATTTTCTGTCAGCCTTTGTACACAATGTAGCTACAGAAGAGTCAAGTTTTAAATAGTAAAAATATTGAAAATCTTTGGTTATTTTTGAACGAGATGCTAATGGTCTAATCTGATTCAGTAATTTATGCTAAACTATGCTAAAAGTGCTAACGACACACCCTGAGATTGGCTGAATGGATTCAAAAATGGTAAAACTTATCTGTTTAACTCTAGGGGAGTTGGAAAATGAGCCTATTTTCCAAAAAAGTGGAGTGTTCCTTCAACCCGTGCAGTTTGTTTGATTTTAGCTGTTTAAAGATTTATTCTAACTATGATGAATGTAAGCATTGTTTTTAACATGTAATTTCATTAATTAGTGTACTTGTTTGATGTTTAGGTACATTTTCACTTAAGCTGGTAGTCGCCCAGAACACCCAATCAATTTTGCTTGAGATAAAGCTACTCAGTCTTTAGGAGTTCTTTAATAGTTCTTTAATATCTTTTGTATTGTTTGTAAGCATCATTAGATGTCCATTAAATGTTTCTGTTGCTTTTATCTTCTCTTAATGAACAGTGTGTGTGGGTGTGTGTGTGTGTGTGTGTGTGTGTGTGTGTGTGGTGTTTTCAGAGGGGGTCTTCTTAATGCGGTGTTTTATACAGGACTAATGTTCAGGCAGTTTGCAGAGCAGTCTCGGTCATCAGAGTCAGGACCTCACCTCGAACCCTGACACCATTAGTGTGGGCCGGTGATTTAGGCTCAAACACACTAATGGCAAATCTACATACAGCTATTATCAGTATTTAGAGAGATCTGCTATTTTCAAATGTACACACACATGTATGAACATGATTTGCAAATGCTTTCTCATACATAGACCACAATCAAGTAATCAGATCAGATATTATCATTATTTTAAACACTGCCATGCATACACACGCATTGTGACCCCAGCATCATTTGTCTGATAGGGTCTGTCAGTGTGTGTTGTGTGTGTGTGATGGAGAGGTGATTGTTTTAGCTCTAAGCTGGAGGGGTTTGAGTTGTGTCCGACACCTAAGGCAGCTGCCTTCCTGCCCAGTTAGCCAATGACTTCACAGACAGAGTTTTTGTATGAAGGCACCTCCTGAGGAAACAGCTTTCAAACCGATTTTGAATGCAACATAATGTCACCTCTAATGATCTAGAACAAATCCAAGTGGGCTTTAGATATTTTCAAGCCAATCTTTAATGGAAACAATGCCGATGCAGGCTCATTGGAAATATGTGCCTGTGGTGATATTTCTACAAAATTATATTAAGTTGCTTCTTGCATGTTTTGTCACACTTTCAATGTGAAATGTTTAGTAAGTGGTGCAAAAATCATATTTAGTTTAATCTAGATGAGTGTGAAACTGGCAGTTGTTGCATTTTGGAAATTAAATGTTTGGTAAGGTGCTAACTGGTTAATGCTCTAACATTTGAAAATAAAGTGCTGCTCTACACTAAAACCTTAACATAAACCTAATCGATAGTGTTAACTAAAGCAAATGTGAGGTACTATAAAATGTAGCTTGCTTCTACAAGCTCTTTTATCAAAAGTGCAGTGCTGTACTAGATGGGCTTCTGAGCATGTTTACTAAGTTATATAAGCCATGTATATGGAGCTGGTTATGTAATGCAAATCAAAATTTGTAAAAAGGAATAAAAGCTGTTGATTTTAACTAGTGTCCATTTTACCTGGAAACTGAAGAGTAATGTATGCATACGTAATGTATGTTTTTGAAGTCAGGTTATTCCAGTCATTTCAAATTGTGAGTAAAAAAAAAAAAATTATAATTTGACATTTAAGAATTAATTTGATTTGTTTTATTATACTAACTAACTGTTGAACTGCATGCAGATTTGGGATATCACTGATAGTGAGGAATACATATAGTTGAAGTCAGAATCTGCAAAATGCTAATTATTTGGCCAAAATAAGAGGGATCATTCAAAATGCATGTTATTTTATTTTTTTTAAGTGATAGTTGTTCATGAGTCCCTTGTTTGTTCTGAACAGTTAAACCGTCTGCTGTTCTAAATATCATATTATTATTATTTTTTATTTTTTTTGTATTGCCCTTCATAATCTTCAGAAGATACTTGCATGTTTTTCCAGAAGACAAAATAAGTTAAATTTACCCTGATCTTCAAATTCAAAAAGTTTTCAAATTCAAGGCTCTCAATGCATCATGTTCCCTTCTAAAGCATCAATGAGCATTTTAACCATCTGTTATAGTTGCATATCCTAAGTTGCATATCCTAAGTCCCTAAGTTGTCCTTAGTGTGAAAAAATAGCACAGTCATTGTTGGAAAGGGTTCTAATGCTGGAAAACCAAAGAATTTGTGGAACCTAAAGGATTTTTCTAAATAACTGTTCAGGACAAAAAAAAAAAAAAAAAAAAAAAATCCAGCTGTGGATCATTCAGATAACAACACATTATTAAGAATCAAGTGTATGTAAACTTTTGAAGGAGGTAATTTGTATAAATTCAACTATTATTTTCTCTTTTACATGAAATATCTAATTCAGGTCAGTACTAAATAAAAAATCCATTTAGTATGATCTCTCTTATTTAAAACAAAACAAAACAAAAACATTTTGCAGATTCTGCAAGGTGTATGTCAATTTTGATTGTAAACCGTAACTGTAAATACATATGCTGCCTCAGAAACTGAACAGATGAAGTCTACCTAGTAGGTAGTATGTTATTTCCCTCCCTCTCTCCTTTAGTTGTGTCTCTCCATGTCTGTTTGTATAGTAGTTACGTGGCTATGTTTTGTTTGTGTGTATGTGTGATTAGATTTAGAGTGGATTAATGGCTGTGTATCAGGCTAATGGAAAGCTTTTTACAGAGCTCATATATGGCTGAATCAGTAATGTCTTCCCAAGCCCTGCATTAACACACATACACACAAACACACACAGAAAGCCAAAGATGTAAGCCAAATGGACAAAGAATGGAGGATATCGGAGAATCTAGATGAGATGAAATTGCAGCATAAAACAGAAACCAGATGAGACTCTTTGATAATAATCAACACAATCATTTGTACACATCAACTTGTAATCAAATTTGACCTTTTTGACTACGTTATTACAGGGTTGTTGGTCTTATTGTAAAATGATTCATTAGTGAACGTCATTACAAAAAAGTTTACTTTCATGGTCTTTCATCAAAATTTACAGTTTGACAGGAACAATGCTTCACTACCTCGAGGCCAGTGTAAGAGAATTTTAGACCAGTTCTGTGCTGCCACTGAAAATTTTACATTTGTTACATTCCATTTTTTATGCCTTTCCAACATAAATGTTTGGATTCCACATTGTTGTTGCTGTTGCAAATTCTGTGTGACTTGGCTAATCTTATCTATTTGGCTAGCATAGATGAGATTTTGCAATGAGGCTTTGCATAAAAGGCCTGCGATAGTCTTGAAAGCATCAATAAGAATGTGTTGAAAACTAGTCAGTAATGTTTTGCATCGTATGCCATCACTTTCCAACAAAAATGTGTTCCATTACAGCAGTATAATCTTCAGCTTGTTGTTTTTTTGTCCTTTTGTAAAGATAGATAGATAAATAGAAAGACAGACAGACCAGCACATGAGACCTAAATCCAAGAAAGCCTGTAATACCTGCAGAGAGCTATCTGTTACATTCCCATTTGTCTCATTGACAGTTGCTCGGCTGGTGTGTGACCTCCAAAATTATGTGGCCTGCTCTTTGCTTCATCTGCACTTAGTTTACTTCATCTGAACATGCAAAAACGTTATTGTCAATAGAGAAAATCAATAGAGAATTTCTCCATGTGAGAAACAATTTGAGAAATTAAAGAGATCTTATTTGTTATTCTTCTTTCCTGTGGGTTCACAGTGGTGATGGATGGATTGAAGGCGCTGACAGAGGAGTGTCAGGACAGAGAAGAGAAAGAACAGACAGTAAACTAAAGAAATGTGTGTTTGTAAAGGTCGTTCCCTCTGGAGAATCGCCAGCTCACTGAATGTAAACCACATGGTCTCACTGACTGGCATCAACACACATACACACACACATGTGTTTGAGCACATGTTTAACTCCTGCTGTCCACCCACACATAAAACCAGCAGCAAGTAAACACACATACACACACAGAGTGTATAATTGACTGTGAGCTGATGTATTATTCTGACCTACATTACTCTATGTGTGTGTGTGTGTGTGTGTGATGGATTTGATGGACTTGGCTTGTGCTGAATGCTGTATAATGCTTCAGCACACAGTCAATTCTCTCATTGTTTGTCTCACAAACGCGCTTCTGTTTGTTTCTCTCACACACCTGTAGGACTGAAGATTGTTTAACTACAGTTTCTAGTTTTCCTATTGAAATGCCAAGCATATAAGCTAAGTACTAAGCTAAGTAGTAAATAAAGCTACAGCACGTAGCTTGTTGAGTAAAGGTGTGCTATTAGTTTTTACAAGATGAGACTTTTTTTGTTTGATAAAACTGGGACAAATACAAAGGCATGTGGCTTTTAGAGAAACTGATTTAAATACAATCGTAGAATGCATTATGAAATAGAGAGAGAAAAAAATATCCAAGATGGCGGATGAAAAAAAAAAAGCATTGCATTATTTACTGAAATGTATCAGCAGTTAATAGTTTTGACCAAATTATAAGACAATGTATTTGTCTTTTGTGGAATAGAAAAAAAAAAAAAATAGATATCCCAATACTTGCCTAGTTGATTGATTATGATAAGACCCACAAACATTGTATTACAGATGCAAATAGATAAGGTGCTTAAAATGAAAAGTCAAAAAAAAAAATAAATAAATAAATAAATAAATAATAATAATTACAGAAAGTGTGTGGACTTGTAAAGCATTTAAAATCAGTAACATTAGAATGCATTTCAGTTGCTGCCATAGAAGACTATGTATGTAGTGTGGCAGCTTGCTAGGTTTTGTAACAGAGTATGTCTTTGCGTATAAGAAGAACTCAGCTAAGACAAAGCAACATGCTAGACTCTCTCACACACACACACACACACACACACACACACACTCAGACACAATGGACATTAGTCTCTCAGCTTGTGTCAGACTAGAGGGGATGGATGAATGAATGCTACTAGGGAGGAGGGATGAAAAATGGACCTCGTCCTGTTTTTCTTTTCCCCCAGCCCCTTTCCTCTCTCTCTCTTGCCCCTACCTCTTCCTGTCCTAACTGCTTTGCTTTTGTCTTCTTCTCCTCCAAATTTCTCTCATACATGCACAAACACATTTAACCAGTGAATTAGCAGTTTGTCCCAAAACCTAGCGAGTTGCCTTGCTGTATGCTGTCTAGATACTTAGGCAGATACTTTCTAAGGAAGCTTGCTAGCTAAAAATTAAAACTCACGAGTCACTGATTTTAACCGTTGTGTATATAGGTAGTAACCTCATGTAACATAAATCATTTATACGTCATATGAAAGCTGAATAAAAAAGCTTTAATTTGATGTATGGTTTGTTAGGATAGGACTTTTTAGCCAAGATACAACTAATTAAAAATCTGGAATTTGAGGGTGCAAAAAAATCTAAATACTGAGAAAATCTACTTTAAAGTGGTCCAAATTAAGTTCTTAGCAATGCGTATTACTAGTCCAAAATTAAGTTTTGATATATTCATAGTAGGAAATGTACAAAATATCTTAATGGAACATGATTTTATTTTTGCCATTAAAGAAAAATGTATAATTTTGACCCATATAGTGTATTTTTGGCTATTGCAACATATATACCTGTACTACTTAAGACTGGTTTTATGGTCCAGGGTCACATTTGTCTTACAACTGACTGTAATAGAATTTAGGTTTAGCATGATGCTTAGCTATTAAAACAGTACTCTAATATGCATAAAACACATTTGGGTATAACTTTAGTTGGTAATTAGATTTAACTATTTTAATCTATACTTTTTGAGCATTTTCTTTTTTTTCTGCCATTTTGTTAAGTAGTTATTCATAATGCATTATGGGGTTTTACATGTGAATTTGCGCAAAATAAGGTATGTTAGAAGGCAGAATAATTATTCTAATTATGTTTTGGAATATACTTCATATCGAAGAATTTAATGTGAAGTATTTCAGTTAATATTGACATATGGGTTTTGATTGCAGACTTTGGTATCTTGGCAAATCTGTGCACAGTTTGAAACACTGTTGAGATAAGTTTTGAAACTAGAAGAGACACATTAAATTACTTGCCTTTTTTTCTCAGGAGAAACAGAGTACTCAAATGTTGCTTTTTAATGTAAAAAAAACCTTTCTATCTTTTCTTTTTTCTTCTTTTCTAAAAAAAAAACTCTTTCTCTATTCTTTTTCTATTCTATCTAACTTATTTTTATTTATTATATAATAAAAAAAAACTTGCTACGTATACGGCATTAAGCTAAACTGCTGAGACTTGTCATAGCACTTGTCAGAGCATTGCGCTTTTGTTGATTTGGATTGCTTCCATTGTCCTCATTTGTAAGTCGCTTTGGATAAATGCGTCTGCTAAATAACTAAATGTAAATGTTAAAAGAAATGGAAATGAATGGAAACTAATTTATAAAAAACAAAAAACATATGTGTGACGTGCTTTCTCTTTTCTATTCTAGTAACAACCATATGTGATCTGTAAGAATTGACCCCTCAGAAGATGAACGCAATGAACCAGGTATGGTAGTAACAATCGCTAACACTTCAACATAGGAACCAATTCTTACTATTAACTAGTTGCTTATTAATAACATATTGGCTGTTTATTAGTACATATAAAGCATTTATTCTGCATGACCATATTCTACATCCCTAATCATACCCAATAACTAAACATAACAACTACCTTACTAACTATTAATAAGCAGCAAATTAGGAGTTTGAGGCAAAAGTCGTAGTTAATGGTTATTTCTAAACTTTTCTTGGTCAAAAAGCTAATTTTCTGCAAAAATCCAATGGACAAATACTATTGGATTTTTTTTTTTGTCAAGGGAACCAGGGTGTTAACTTCTGGCTTGGCCTATGATATTACGTTATCCCTGTATTGCTTTATTATTTCATTGTTACAACTAATGCAGTACAGTACTTGGCAATCTTGTTTTCAGTACTGTACATTACAAAACAACCCTACTAACAATAGTAGTGATGCCTGCTTCAGGAAGCACCACTATAAAATCTAAAATCTAAAATAATACATCAAAATTCATAAACCCGAGTTAACACTGGCAGCAATTAAAGCAATCGTATCTTGACATGATAACTCAGCTACACTGAAACCTAGGCCACTCCAGGACAAGGTATTTTTTTGCCACTTTTGAGTTGCTTTTCCTGTATGTTTCAAGTCATATTCATTGTCCTGAAGGAAAAACATGTTTCAGCTGGCATAAGTGCTGTGATTCTGTCTCATTTCTGTGGAAAAGATATGCTTCCCCTAAGCATGAAACTGCATTGTAATTGGAGTTTCTTCTTCCTTATAAAAATGCTTGTGTTTTAGAGTTGTCATAAATAGCTTGATGATCTTAAAGTCAATGAGAAATTAAAATGTACCCTATTTACCATTCCATATGTATATAAAAAATAAACCTACTCTGTCTCTGAAATTAATTCCTTTTTCTCACGGCCACTTTTCACAATCCAATTAATTTCCAAAAGATAAAATCAAGTATTCACTTTTTTGGATGTACTATTTTGCTTTTTTTTTAATACAACAGATTTCTGGCTAACTATCATGATACAGCTGGAAAACAAGTAAAATGACTTTCATTGTTGACTTTCCAAAACTCTACCTTCCTAACTACTTTTTTGTCCTTGTCACTAATGGAAGATAGGGGCTCTGTCACAAGTATAGGCACATGTTAGCATTTTTTTATATGTTATCCTAAAAAAATACATGCTAAACACTCCAAGCCAATCCTTAAAACAGCCCTGGTCACACCTACAGTTTTATAGCACTAATTTTTATTACGGAAAGTTTTAAACATAAGCATTGGACCATGCAGACAAGCCCTTAGTGAATACTCATATGCGTCTCTGCGGTGCTGTAACATAATATCTTACTACTATGCTACTCATACTATTTCTGCAGTATGCAGATGTATAGTGTTCTTTCAGTATGCATAGAACTCCTATATCCCTTTTTTATCAGGCATTTTTGAAAATAAGGCATTCACAGTGCTGGGTAGATTACTTACTAATTGTATTACTCCATTACTGACTACAAATTACATGATCATTTGTAGTAACATAGTAGTAACATAATCTGTTGGAATCCACATATTAGGTAACATATTATAAGTACTTTCGGATTACTTTTAGATCCAACTTGTAAGAAAATATTTTCTATTTGTTATCGACGTCAAAAAATGCATACTCATTTAAAAGAAAAGTCTTAATTTGTAGAGTAGGGAAATGTCTGTTAATTGGCCAATCAGGCAACGTTCTTGGAAAAAAAATAATACAATATAGTCTTTTACAAGTTCTTTTCACACCCTTAACGTTGTGTTCTATGATACTGATGCAGTTGTGAATCATTTGCTTATTGGAGCGGTTTTGGAATTGCTTAATTTTGTTATATGATCCGGTATTGCGAGTGTTGTGTGCCTCACTCAAATACAGTCGTCCCATGCTGGGAGTTTTGTACGCAATGCTGTGTGTATTTCCCAATGGATAAGCCGTGCTGTTTGATTACCCATGATACCGCATGTGTGTAGCAGAGTCACGCTGTGTGTATTGTTTGATAAGCCATAATCATAAATCCTAAAAGCTAATCACTCGCCCACTCTGCACCCAATCAAAACACAGCCACATTACCCAGCGCTGGGCGCTATTGAGCTATCCATCACGAGTAATATCAGCGCCCTGTGTGCGTGAGAGAGAAAAAGAGAAAGATGTTGTTTCCCGTTGAGTTTTTTATGGGTGTGCGTCAGCTTGTGGGGGTTAGTTTTGTTTGTAATATGAGGTTGTGTATGTGCTCACCCAAAAATGTAAACTCTGTCATAATTTACTAACACTTGTGTTCCAAACTCCTTTTTATTTATTTTATTTGTTTTTATATTTTTTAAGAATCTGCAAGGTGCTCTTTTCCTTACAAAGAAAGTATGTAGTGACCAGGGCCTATACGTATATACTGAACAAAAAAATCCATAAGAAATTTCCTTGGTTGATGATGTTGTTACAGTGTAATTACACAAATTATTACTGGATAATATTAAGTACATGTACTTAGTATAGGATTAAGGTTAATGTCCATGTAAAGGCAATTCAGAGAATTGTTTCTAAACACAGTATAAGTGTTAGAAATGTCTTGCTAAAAAAGACTGTGAACTATGTAGTACTAAATTGTGCCTTCAGGATTTTTTTTTTCAAAATCATCAAATCATGTCTGAAATCATGTTTCGATGACGCACTGGAACCACTGAGCCCTTCTCCTAACACTAGACATCAGTGGTTCACCAGCTGAATTGCGAGTTACTGTCGTTTGCTAGCTAGCTAAGCTAAGGGGTGTCAGCTTTCCTACAAATGGGCGTGGTTTCAGTGCCAACAGCGGACATGCCCCCAGCTTTTGAGAGCAGCTTATTTTACTGCTTATTTTTTCAAGATTTTGATAACTTATTTATTTACTTCTCTGTGTGTGTGTGTGTGTGTGTGTGTGTGTTTTACCATTCTAATTTGGCTGCGTGGTTAATAGCACATTTTTACTCTTAAAATACGTATATTTGGTTATACCGATAAGAGTAATACATCTTTTGAATCTGTAAAGACTTCACATTTATTTGGGCACACTCACAATAACAACGTAAAAATAATGAAAGCAAACAGTATATGCTTTTTGCCGTCTCGGTCTCTGTGAACTTGAGCGCAAAACTTTGAAACTCTGTGTATACTTGCCTTACAGACATGAAAAATTTATCTATAGAGAGAGAAATGTCTATTTTTAAATAAATCAATTCAAACAGAAAACAAATATTCTCAGATTATGTAATCCATATGAAACATGCAGGCGCTTCCACTACTGTGGAAATGAAGAGTCAAAGTTTCCGACTTTATATTTTAAGCCGAAAACAAAGAGAGCACTAGTTTATGTATACTTTAATATACGTTAATGCAGTCTCTTTACTGTTTTCCCTGACACATTCAGAATTATTATATCTGCCGGTGTGCTGTTGCAAGGTTTTTTTGCGAGCACTTGAGCACTTATTAGGCTATGTAGGCTATGTACACAGAACACATTTAACATTGCATTAGGTGGACTTTAAATTTTGTTTTAGGGTTAGTTGCTCATAATTATGCATAATTTGTTGTTATGACAGTAGTAAGTAAACGTAACTTATAATTTTGTCTCCTTCATATAAAATGTTGAAAAATAATTCAAAATACAGGAAAAATACCTTATAAATTTGATGTTTGTTTTTTTTTTCACATGCAAAACTATCATATGATTTTAGAATACTTGGAATATAGTACATGACTTTAAAACTTCAAAAAGCGGGATAGAGGAATGAAAAAACAAGATTCCAACAAGTTTTTTTAAAAGTTGACCACCTTTTATCTTGTGCACTGCATTTTTGGAGCACATAAGGAAAATGACTTTATATTAACACAGTACATTCTTCCAGAGTATGCATTTTTATGGACTTTTCCTTGAGTGTCTTCAAGGATTGAAGCACCTCAAAGGAGAACAGAAAGTTCAGGGGCTTTTGCACTGACTATTTATACTAAATTCTAATTTTGTATAAATTCTTTTATACAAAAGAAATATTCACCAAAAGATGTAAGACATCTGTTAGGATTATCATCACACAGTGTTAAAATTCACATTTAGAAATTGGCTAAGCGTTTTTGCATTCCACTGTGCAGGGTTTTTTTTTACTGTTTTTCCATTTTCTTTCATGATTAATGCACTTAGTTCTTGTGCATGACACATTGTTCCAAAAATGCAGTGCACAAGATAAAAGAAGTTCAACTTTAAAAAAAAAACTTGTGTTTTTCATTCCTCAACTCTGCTTTTTGCATTTTTAAAGTCATGTGCTATATTCCAAGTATTCTAAAGTCATATGATAGCTTTGCATCTGAAAAAAAACTCCATTTGCTCCAAAAATTCTTTTTGCATATGCACACATCTTGACATGTCAAAGATTTGATATTTTGAAAAAAAGCAGCATGAACATTCTGCTAAATATCTCTTTTTGCTTTCCACTGAGGAAAATCATAAGAATTTGTAATGATGTGAAAAGTGTAAATGATGACAGAATGTTCACTTTTGTGTGAATCATCCCTGATGTTTTTTTTTTTTAATTATTTTTTATTTTTTAGCTCAGTGCCGTTCTGTGGCTCAAAAAGACATAGAAATGTGTTTTTTTTCTCCTCCTTGGGTGGGTGTGGCTTGTGTGCAGCAGTCTGTTTATCTCTTGTCCAATCATCTGGCTCATCTGGGTTGGTGCGGTGGCAAGCGGGGCGGGTGGCGTAATGACAGACGCCGGTGCGTGTGAGTTAAGGGTAGCGGTGGCGATGGCAGTTGCGGTGTCATTAGCATGCGCCCTCGAGGAGAGATTAGTCTGATTTATGGTGAGCGACGCTAATGGAACAGATATGGCTGCTCTCGCACCCTGCCATCCACGCTAATGAAAGTTTTGTGCAAATGTGAAAGAGAGCGCCACAGAGCTGAGGCTCTCACCAGCACAACATCACCTCTTTGTTTTAGTGTAATTCAGTCTTTATGTAAGTGACTTTAGGTTGAATATTTCACTCTGTCATTAGTGCAATGTCCTTTTAGTGTGTGTTTTTCTGTCTTACGTCAACTTTTAATAAAGAAGCAGGGGTGATTTTTTTTCAGTTAAAGGGTTTAAAGCAAAAAATACCTCAACCATGATAAAATGTACACAACTTTGTAACATTGCCTTCAGTATTTAACCCAGGCTCATTGGAAAAATCATTTAACAAAACTGTATTACATTAATTTACATTGCACAAAAAAAAAAAAAAAAAAAAAAACTGTCTAGTAAGTGACACTAAAAGGATGTTCAGTTTATCTAAAACAGATACAGATGAAACATGAATCTGGCAAAGTTTTATTACATTGTTCTTGCACATATTATGGCACTTAAGTTAAATGTACGGTGAGTGGCGCTAAAAGGTTAATGCTCTATTGTATTTAAAAATAACACACTGCCTACATTAAACCATATGCTAAACCTAAACAATAGAGGGAAAAAAAAAAAAATTAGTTAGCTTTAGTGTGAAATTTTAGCTAGCTTCTAAATGTTTTACATCCTTTATTGAGACTCAAATTTCACAGGACTGGTACCAAAGTGCTTTGCATTACAAGTGAAGCACTGTACCAGGTGCGCTACCGAGCAAGTTTACTACATCAGAAAAGCCATACATATTGATCTGGTTATATGATGCAAATGTCAAAAATGAACAATAGTTAAAAGGGTTTTTAGGTTGTAACATATTTTGCATGAAACAACATGAAAACAAGTCTTTATTTATTGATAATTTGTGTGAAAAGCAATAAACGTTATTGGTGTTTTACTGCCACTAGTGTTTATTTCAGCTGGAAATTTTATATTTTATGGGTAGGTATGTTTTTTGAAGTTTTTCAAAACACATTTTTACAATTAGCATGGATTATTGTCATAGGCGTAATTTACAGGTGGGACATGTCCCCACCACTTTTTGCTATGTTTAATATTGTCCCCATTACTTTTTTGAAACAACTCACGGCAAGGATGTACCTGGTGCAGATGAAATAGTATATGTACATTTGTTTCTGTTAAATAAGCTGCGATCTGGCACTAGAATCTATTGTTTTTTTAAATAATGCTGAATCTTTGCTGCAATATTTTTAGTAATAGAACGTTCTTTTGTGTGACTTTTGCACAGTCTCACACACCAGCTCTTAACATTGCGGAAACTATCTATTAATTCCGATTAAATCACAAAACAAAACACAAATTGTGTCTCTGCTCTGCATATAAGACTACTGATGAAAATCTCTGATTTTAATAAGGTGAAAAAAACATGGGCAGATTTGCCTATAATAAGGCAAAAAATGGGTGTGCTACCCACTTTTTAAAACAAAGTTTTGCCACTGGTTAATGTTACATCATTAGTTTAATATAACAGTCTCAATGCTGATTGGTCAAAACAAAATTACCATTTGTTAAAATTTAGTAATATCACAATAGGCCTCCATAATGTATTTGGAAAAGAAAATGGGTGGGACATGCTCCTGCAAACTTTCAAATTAAAGTTATGTAACTGTCAATAACTGTTATTTTATAAATACTACTTTTTTAACATACCGAAAAGGGTAAGTTCTTAATATTAATTAGTTGACTTTAGCGACATAATGTGATTGGTTCTCATGGGTGCTTAATATAAAATATGTTTGGAGGTTGTAGCTGAAAGTGACTCTTGTGTTGAGGGAACGTGGCCTAAAAAAGGTGGGGCTTAAAGAATCACGCGTTTGGATGATCCGACTGTTTACAGCTGGATGAGATGTGTTAAAACAAAAGTTTGCTGGAAGTTAAAGAGGATTTGAGTGGCTGGTGTGTGAGTGTGTGTGTTTGTTATGGAAAAGGGTGGACAAGAACAGCCGTGTTTAGTCAATTTGAGAGTCCTTTGGGTTTTAAGTCCTCATAGACGGGATTATTTTCTCATTCTGTTTTTCCTCATCTGTCTTTTGCACTGTGTGTGTGATGTGATTTTGGGATGTGTGGGGGAGTTGGACGTCAACAAGGCTGATGGGAAAGAGATTGATTGTCATCGTAGTGTCAGTCGTGGTCACATGATGAGTATGTGTATGTGTGCGTGTGATTGATTAATCTGTATCCTACACAGAAAAAATACACAGACCAAAGCAAGTCTCCATCGCTCCAGGCTTCCTCCTGATTAAAGTTCAGCGCTCCATCCATCTCCCTTTCCGCCGCTCTCTCTAGGATGGATGAAGCTTGCAGAAATGCAATATTGTTTGCGGCGAAAAGTGATTTGCATCTTAGCCGTCACCCTCTCTGCACAATACAATACAGATAGAGACACGCAGAAATGCAGTTAGAGGCAATAAACCGCTGGCCCATCTCTCTGCTTTATCTCTCACATACTTCCTCCATTATTTTTAATTTACTTCTCACTCATTCGCTTGCGGTCTTCTGCTTTCTTTATTCTTTTGTTCTGCCTCACTCTCTCCAGCTCTGTTCCAAAAACCTGAGCTGCCTATCTAGACTGCATTTTAAGGCATCACGGGCATCATTCTTGAAATAAAATATATGTGTCCATGGACCACAAAACAGTCATAAGGGTCAAATTTTGGAAATTGAGATTTATATATCATCTGAAAGCTGAATAAATAAACTTCCCATTGATGTATGGTTTGTTAGGATAGGATATTTGGTCGAGATACAACTATTTGTAAATCTGGAATCTGAGGATGCAAAAAAAATCTAAATATTGAGAAAATCGCCTTTAAAATGGTCCAAATGAAGTTCTTAGCAATACATATTACTAATCAAAAATTAAGTTTTGATATATTTACGATAGGAAATTTGCAAAATATCCTCATGGAATATTATCTTTACTTAACATCCTGATGAATTTTGTCGTAAAAAAATAAATAATAATAATAATAATAATAATAATGTTAACATACAATGTATTTTTGGCTATTGATACAAATATGCCTGTGCTACCTAAGACTGGTTTTGTGTTCCAGGATCACATATGATTACTGGGTATTCTTTGGAAAAAGAGTTCAGATGCAAAAATTAGATAATGATACTGAGTGAATGCTCTTGACACATATTATACATTCATCAAATACCATCGGAGCATGATAAAAATGCTTCGTCAGATGGATTTAGAGGCTTTTGCATCTGAACTCTTCATATATATATATATATATATATATATTCAATTAAGCCCGTTTTCACCAATGAATAAAAAATGAATAAAAAAGGCAAAATTGCATGATACAAAACTGCAATTCTGACTTTATTTCTCAGAATTGTGAGATATAAAATCACATTTGCGAGTTGAACAGCCAGAATTGCGAGATAAACTTTTCCTTTCTCAGAACTGTGTGATATAAATGTGCAATTCTAAGAAAGTATCAGTCTTTTTTGTTGCCCACAGAATTGGACATTAGAACTCGAAATTATATCTCACAAGTTTATATCTTGCAATTCTGACTTCATTTGTCAGAATTAGAACTTTATAACTCACAACTGCAAGTTTATATATCACAATTCTGAGAAAAAAGTCATTGTCATTGAGATGTAAATATGCAATTGTGAGGAAAAAAAAGTGGCGGAAATGGAAAATAAATAAATAAATAAATAAATAAATAAATACAAATTTT
Source organism: Cirrhinus molitorella (assembly GCA_033026305.1). Lineage (NCBI taxonomy): Eukaryota > Metazoa > Chordata > Actinopteri > Cypriniformes > Cyprinidae > Cirrhinus > Cirrhinus molitorella. The sequence goes on along the minus strand of CM065136.1, from coordinate 25,921,638 downwards.
ACAACCTGCTTAAGAGCCCTGGTTGGAATCACATATGTTGTGTGTTTGACTGTTGGATAACATGTTTATGCATATAGAAACACTGGTGTCTAAAGTATTCACATTCATTACTCAGGTAGAAGTATAGATACTAGGGTTTAAAAAGAGTTCTGTAGAAGTTGAAGTATCAACTCAAGCTTTTTACTCAAGTAAAAGTGTTAAAGTACTGGTTTTCAAAACTACTTAAAGTATAAAAGTAAAAGTAATGTAAGGAAAAAAATGCCATTAAGGACAAAAGCTTAGACCGTGCCACAGGGGCCTATTGTGCACTACCCCAAAAAAAAAAAAAACATTTTTATAAAGACTGTAATGACTATAATGTTATATTAAAATAATCAAATGTTGAAAAATTTGGGATGCACTGGGCTACCTGTTTCAGTCGCATATATGCCCATTGAAAATGAACGCATTATAGTACAATGCAAATACATTAAAGAACCATGTATGTGTACTACTGAGCATTAACGTTTTGTGGAGCAGAAGATACGATGACTAGTTGCCTATAAGTATTGTAATGGTGCAAAAAGTCAAACTTCAGATGTTATCAGTAACCTTTATTGGAATGTAAATGTACATCCAAGCTTAGCTGCAGGAATCTGTGAGGGCAACGGACAAGAAAATTGGTGTACCCAGGGCAGGCTTAGTAACAATTACTTTTGTATGGTTGTATATATACAATAAACATTAGTGCTGTCAAACAAATTATTAATCCAAGTGATTAATCAAAAGATACAAATAAAAAACTCATAATCCTGATACCTTCCTGATTTGTACTATGCTCAATTCTATAGCTAATGGCAACAATGTCACATTTAACGAGGCTATTTTTAAAATGTAAGGAGTAGAAAGTACAGATAATTGCATGAAAATGTAAGGAGTAGTAAAAAAGTAAAAAGTCGTCTGAAAAATAATTACTCCAGTAAAGTATAGATACCCCAAATTTCTACTTAAGTAAGGTAACAAAGTATTTGTAGTTTGTTACTTGACACCTCTGTATAGAAATAATTAAATGTATTGTTAAAGTTACACATATTGTAGCTAACCCAAAGCAATGCTAAAATTATAAGAGGTTCACCAAACTATTCTGAATGGTGCACAACCCTGCTACAGACCCTCCAAAAATAATTCTGATTAAAAAATAAAGAGGAGCATAGAGAATCAGGAAAAGGAAGATAGAGAGAAGTGCACAGATTTGGACAAAAGAAAAGAGAGAGAGAGAGAGAGAAATTCCATGTGCACGCAGTGATCTAATCAGTCATGCAGCAAGAGTACCGTGGTAAAAAGCGTTTTACATGAGGACAGGACGTTTGTCCTGACAGGCCTTAGGTAGCATCCTGCATGATGTCATCAGACACTCTCGTTTCATTAGCTGACATGAGGGCAAACCTCTCAACAGTATGATCTCATCACAAATGCATACATATAGAGGCAAAATCTCACGCATACATCTGTTATTCAGGTCATGCAATCTCATGTTAAGACAGCATAGCACTCCCCCTCCCAACTGTGTGATCCCTCATGTCTTACACGCACATACACTATATTTTGTATACTGCTGAAATGAGGTCATTCTTCTCTCTCATCTTCTCTGTTTCACTCGTTTTCAGTGAATTGTCATGAGATGGGCTCTCCTCCCCACACACACATAACAAACCATGAATTTCAACCTACTTTTTCATTTTTATCATAAAGCTGTCTTTAACTCTGTAAAGCCTACTATATCATATTTGATACACACATTTCTAATGCCTTTAAATCAAATCTTTAGTGTTTTTTTTATAGAAAACAAAAGAATAACTTATTATATTGTTAGTAATATTTCAAGCTGAACTCTTACTGGACTAAAAGGGATAATTCACCCAAAAATGAAAATGACCTCATCACACTCAACCCATCATAGGTGTATATGACTTTCTTCTTTCAGACGAATACAATTGGAGTTATATAAAAAATGTCCTGGCTCTTCCAAGCTTTATAATGGTAGAGAATAGGGTTTAAGATTTTAAAGCCCCAAAAAACTACATTCATACATCATAAAAAGTACTCCACATGGCTTCGGGGGTTACTAAAAGCCTTCTGAAGTGAACCAATGTGAAAAATATTTATATTTAAAACTTTATAAACTGTGATCTCTAGCTTTCGGAGGGATTACTGGATTTATACAAGGTAAACAAATAATACATTGTTTTATTTTAAACTATATTATGAATGATGCATTTTGGTATAGCACACAGTAATGTTACAATATTAACTACATAGCACAATCTCAAATGTCATATTATGTTAATTAAATGGTTATTACAGTACAATACAATGATATTGATAACTGTTTAAAACATTTTATGTATCACTACATCATTTATTTTTGTAATATTGTTGCTACTGATTGGCTGATGATAATATAGTCTTTATCTATAGCTTACGCCTCTTTTATTAAATCTATGAGATTTGAAATTGAGATTTTCACCCATTTTATTGTCCAATTAGGCAAAAATATGTTAGTTTGAAACAGACCACCTCTTTTTAATAAACCACTTGAGATATGAGATATCATGTATGACAAATTCTGTCAAGAAATGTTGTTAATTAGTGTAACAGTAGCTAATAGCTCATAGACTTGGCATGTTAATGTAGAAATTAGGCTATGTTAGATTATCTATTTAACAATGACATTTTAGAGCTGAAGCTCTTTGTTTCATAAATTAGCATTACCAATTAACAAACATGAGCATGCTAAAAATCGCTCTACCCCAGGCAGTTAAATAGCTTTTGCCAGTAAACTAATTACCTGATTTTGTGCACAGGAGGTGAAAGGTGAGGATCAAGGTTCTGCCACCCCTCTGGTGTGAATCTGTGTCAAAATATGAAACCCAAACAAACATGCGCACTCGTGATCCCCCGTGTAAGTCACGGCCCGTGAGCTGCAACCATCACATTTAATCACGTTCCTCCCAGAGTGTGAGCGACTAATGAGACGCAGCCGTCGCCAGAGGAGTTTGACCTGCAATCTGCCGTAATGGCTGCTATCATCAGCACACTGTACGGATGAGCAGGGCTGACGGGTGAGGAACTGGGCAGAGACATCCTTTGATTGATTGATTTAATCAGAAACGTAACCGTTCTGTTTATGCTGGGGGAGGGACCACATCAAGAAGGTCATCGTGGACCAATCAGATTAAACGAGCGGAGAAGCCATAGGTTAAGATGAGACTTGACAATACTTTCTGTGTGGGTGTGGGTGTGTGTATTATTCTAACCTTCAGTAAGATCTCTGGGATTATAGTAGTCAGCTAGAAAGCTGATGTATTGTGATGAAGAAAAAAGATGGGATCCACAGATTTATGGTTAAAGGTTCTAGGTTCTATACAACCTAAAATCCATTACAATAGAAAAAAGTAAGAAAGAAAAACCTTTTAATTTGTAAAGCAAACACCTAGCATGTTTATAGTAATTATGTACAGTCATGGCCAAAAATATTGGCACTCTTGCAATTCTGTCAGAAAATGCAACACTTCTCTCAGAAAATTGTTCCAATTGCAGATGTTTTGGTATTCACTGGAACAACACAAAAAAAAAAAATTGAGAAGGAAAGTCACATTTGATAAAATTTCACACAGAACTCAAAAATGGACTGGGCAATTTTTTTGGCACCTTGTCAAATCGTAAGAAATATTTGCTTTTCAAACACTGTAATTTTTTAATTTGTAATTTTTCAAACTCCTGTAATTTGTATTTAGACACGCCTGTGGCAAGTAACAGGTGTGGACAATATATACTAATCACACTTGAAACCAGTTAAAATGGAGAAAAGTTGACTCAACCTTTGTGTTGTGTCCACTGAGTATGGAGAAAAGAATGAAGTGTAAAGAGTTGTCTTATCTCAAGGCTACAAGTCCATCTCCAGAGGTTCTTGTGTCCACTGTGTGCAATATCATCAAAAGGTTTACAACCCATGGCACTGTAGCTAATCTCCCTGGACGTGGAGAGAAGAGCAAAATTAATGAAAAATTACAACAAAGGATTGTTCGAATGGTGGATTAAGAACCCAGATTAACTTCCAAACCAATTCAAGACGATCTGCAGACTGAGGGTACAACAGTGTGAGCTTGTACTATGTATCACCATCTAAATGAAAAAGGACGCTATGGTAGGACACCACTGCTGACACAAAGGCATAAAAAAGCAAGACTGGAGTTTGCCAAAACTTATGTGACAAAACCACAATCCTTCTGGGAGAATATACTGTGGACAGATGAGACAAATGTAGAGCTTTTTGGTAAAGGACATCATGGAACTGTTTATAGAAAAAGAAATGAGGCCTTTAAAGAAAAGAACACAGTCCCTACAGTCAACCATGGTGGAGGTTCAAAGATGTTTTGGGGTTGCTTTGCTGCTTCTGGCACTGGATGCCTTGACTGCGTGAATGGTGTCATGAAATCTGATGATTACTAAAGAATTTTGGGGTGCAACGTAGTGGCCAGTGTCAGAAAGCTGCGTCTCCATCTCCATCACCCATTTTTTGGGTTCTGTGTGGAATTGTATCAGATTTGACTTTTTTTTTCAGGGTTTTTTTTGTGTTGTTCCAATGCAAACAAAAAAATAAACACGTGAGTACCTACAACTACAACAATCTTCTGAGAGAAGGGTTGCATTTTCTGACAGAATTGCAAGGGTGCCGATAATTCTGGCCATGACTGTAGATGTCTACAGGGCAAAGCACTGTACTAAAAAAAAAAAATAAAATAAATCTTATAGCTAAAAATAGTTCATTTAGACAATGTTACAGCTCAAATAACTATCAACAAACAAAAATCGGCACACTGCCACTGCTGCTCTCAGAAAGGTTTAATAAAAACACAAATTTTCGTCCAAAAAGGTCTTTGTCAGGTCTGGCAAATTACAAACATTATCCACCGTTCTTCAGTGTGAAAGTAAGCCTATGGCTGAAACTTCCGGTTCATTAGCCGCCATAGGGAAATAATGAGAAGAATAACAATATTCAGTAAAATTGTTTGCACTACAAACCAGTGTGTTCTAAGGATAATTAAAATTATATGGTAAGACACACCAATTTGCAGTATAAAGCAGAAAAAAGAGCTGTTTTGTACAGCTAAATATAGCTGGGTACAGATGAGACTGGAAGCCAGACCAATACAAATGTATAAGGTGGATACTGAAAAGAAGTACTTTTACTTAATATTTACCCCCCAAAAGCTGCCCAAGTTGGTTGCAGCTATAATTGCACCTTTGCATGATCCTGGTCACAATTCTTATAATATAATGACTTTTTCTGTGTTCCTTGATTCTGAATAAATTTAGAATCTTAAGTGTTAAGTTCTTCATATTTCTTGCAATATAAATGTACTTGGACCAGGCAAGGATGAGGCGATGCGGATCAAAATGCAGTTTTAACTTTATGTTAAAAAAACAAAAAACAAAGATGGTAATTCAACATGAAGATATAAATGTCACAACTTTACACACATCACAAAGATAATACTCAACTGGGAACCAAAAATCTGAGAGTATAAATACACATAAACAAGACACAGAAAAACATAATCAGTAACTATAGGGCAAATTCCAAATGGATTTTGTGGCCTTGAAGGGCACTTCGGGAAGGGGATGGCATTTGCAGGAATGTTCCAAATGAAAGTAAACCCTTCATGAAGGGCCCTTCCTGAAGTCTTTTAATGGAAAGAACATGCAATGGTCACTTAAAGGAAGTGATTTCCATTTGTGATCATGTGATCTTGGGTTACAAGTTCTTGCGATGCATTTTAAAGCAAAGATTTCAAAAATGTGCCTGTGGCAACATTTCTGCAAAATAATATTAAGTTCCAAGTTTTGTTAAAATGCCCAGTGAATGTTGCTAAAAGCACATTCAGTTAATCCAAAACAGATAACCATGAATCTGGCAACGTTTTATAACAGTGGTTGTTAAACTTCTTGCAGCAGTACAGAAACTAAATGTTGAGTGAGTGGCACTCTATTGTGTTTGAAAATAAAATACCACCACAACACAAAACCTTACCTGCTGTATCAGGTGAGCTACCAACAGTGTTGGGTGTAACTAGTTACTAAGTAATTTCATTATTTTTCCCTTGAAAAAGTAAAGTAAAGAATTAAGTTTTTATGTACCCTTCTCACCTTAAAGACTGGTGAGTTAATAAGAATATTGGTAACACTTAAGTGTCCAATTCTCACTTATTAGTTAGTTGGTTATTAGCATGAATATTACTGGGATATTGACTGTTTATTATTATTTAAAAAGCACATATTAATGTCTTATTCTGCAAGACCTTGTTCTAAATCCTTAATCCTACCCAATTCTTAAACTTAACAACTACTAAATATTAATACGCAGTATATTGAGGCAAAAGTTAGTAAATAATGAGAATTGGACCCTAATCTAAAGTGTGTCCAGAATAATTTATGTAGTTATCTATTATTTATTTGAAAGATTTAAAAGAACAATTTCATGTCTCTCCTTGTATCATTAACTTGTTGAGGTTGATATAGGATTTAGAAAGCAGTTAGTGGGAGAGTATACAACAATTTAGATTGTAAAGCAATCTAAAAGTGTTTATGGTCCTAACATAGTATTATGCAAGGAACTGTTCAAAAAGTCTTTATTAATCGATAACCTGCCCCTGTACTCATAATTGTGTGAAAAGGAATAAGTTATTGCTGTTTTACTGGGACTAGTCTTCATTTCAGCGGGAAACTGCACTGTATTCTAGGTACGTTTTGGACTTATAGAATTGTAGGTACAGTGGAGGCATGCTGCAATGATCCTATGTTGCTGTAACGAAGCGTCAGAGGCGTTTGGATCCATAAGCAGCTTTATTAGAGAATAGTCAGACAGACAGGGGTAAATAGCCAGCGTCAACAATGTAGGAGGCAAGACAGTACCGTAAACGGGGACAGGCAAAGTTCGGGGCAGGCTGATAACAATCGTAATCCAGTAGACAATCCAATACAGGGGGCACAGAGAAGAATCACAGGTCGAGATGCAGTCCAGGTCACAACAGGTAATCAAACAACAGAGAAAACGCTCAGAAATGACAGCCGGGGCAAGATCAAGACTTCGCGAAAGTCTGAGCGTGAGCATGGCTTTTATGGTGGTGGAGTAATGAGGAGTGAGTGCTTGCAGGTGTGTGTGGGTGTGGTCAGCCCCAGGTAAGAGGGAGTATGGGAGATTGAGTCCGAATGAGATGTCAAAACTCCGGTGAAGGTTCCCTCTGGTGGTGCAGAGGAGAACGTGCGGAAGCCTCCGTTGTAACAGAGCCCCCCCCCCTGCGAGCGGCTCCTGACGCGAGGAGGCACACGGCGCCGGGGTCTTCCACGAGGGCGAGGGGCCGGTTTCTCCGGATGCGCTCTATGAAACTCATCTGTGAGAGTGGGGTCGAGGATATCACCTGCATTAACCCATGAACGTTCCTCCGGACCGTACCCCTCCCAATCTACCAGGTATTGTAGCGTGCCGCCCCGGCGCCTGGAGTCGAGCAGCTCGTGCACTTGGTAGGCCTCCTCGCCGTCGATCATGATGGGGGGAGGCTGCGGAGGGTCTCCTTCCTCCGGATCTCCTCTCGGACCACCAGCGGGTTTCAGGAGCGACATGTGGAAAGTGGGAGAGATGCGGTAATTAGCTGGTAATTCTAAACGAAAGGAGACTGGAGTAATTTGTCTAATAATTTTGAAGGGACCTACATACCTGGGGCTGAGCTTGCGACATGGGAGTCGGAGACGGAGATCCTTGGTGGAAAGCCATACCCACTGCCCTGGGGCGAGAGAGGGACCAGAGCGACGACGTTGATTGGCTTGATGGGTTTGTTGTCTGACAGCATGCAGCAGGTGGGTGTGAGCTCGGTCCCAGGTCTCCTCACTGCGTTGTAGCCAGGCTGTTACTGAGGGGAGGTCGGAGGGTTCACCTGACCAGGGGAACAGGGGTGGTTGATAGCCTAGGATGCACTTGAAGGGTGTGAGACCGGTGGCAGGTTTGACTAAGGAGTTCTGGGCGTATTCCGCCCACATGAGGAACCGACTCCAGTCGGTTTGATGTTGCTGGCAGTAAGCTCGGAGGAACCGGATGATCTCTTGGTTGAGGCGTTCAGATTGACCGTTTGACTGAGGATGGTAGCCTGAAGTTAAACTGATGTTGACGTTGAGCAGGTTGAAGAATGAAGTCCAGACTCTGGAGGTAAATTGGGGTCCGCGATCAGAAACTATATCATCCGGCAAGCCATAGAAGCGGAAAACGTGGTTGCAAAGTAACTCTGCAGCTTCAAATGCGGAAGGGAGTTTGGGCAATGGCAATAGGCGGCAGGCCTTGGAGAAGCGGTCGACGATGGTGAAGATGGTTGTGTTACCCTGGGAGTTGGGAAGGTCAGTGATGAAATCAATGGCAATGTGTGACCATGGACGTTGGGGTGTGGGTAGAGGTTGGAGGAGACCAGCAGGAAGGTGCCTGGGTGATTTCGAGGTTTGGCAGATGGAACAGTTGCGGATGAAGTGAATGGTATCTGCAGTGAGTGAGGGCCACCAGAACCGGTTTTTGAGCAGGTGTATCGTGGCGGTTATGCCGGGGTGCCCTGAACTGGGAGTTTCATGGACCTGTGTCAAGACTCTGTTTCTTAAGGGTTCTGGAACGTACAGGGAGTCAGGAGGACAGTCGGTGGGTGGCGGGTTGCGGTGGTTGAATTGCGAGATTTCAGTAATGATGTCCCACAGTACTGGAGCTAACAGCAGATTACTGGGTAGAATGCTTTCATGGTTCTCAGGCTTGTGTGACGACTCCTCCTGGCGAGACAGGGCATCCGCCTTGGCATTCTTGGTTCCTGGCCGGTATGAGACTGTGAACTGAAAACGAGTGAAGAAGAGTGCCCATCTAGCCTGTCTCGGGTTCAAGCGTTTGGCGGCACGAACATACTCCAGATTTTTGTGATCGGTAAGGATGGTGAATGGATGGGTAGCTCCCTCTAACCAGTGCCGCCATTCTTCTAGAGCTAGCTTCATAGCCAAAAGCTCACGGTTGCCCACATCGTAGTTACGTTCTGCGGTAGTAAGTTTACGGGAGAAGAATGCACAAGGAAACATTTTGGCTGGGGTACCGTGACGCTGAGAGAGAATGGCGCCCACGCCCGTATTGGAGGCGTCCACCTCAACAATGAAGGGTCTATCTGGATCAGGATGATGGAGAATGGGCGCGGAGGTGAACCGTCTCTTTAAGTCCTCGAAGGATCTTTTGGCCTCTGGAGTCCAAATTAGTCGTTTGGTACGCTGCTTAGTCATTGAGGTTAAGGGAGCTGCTACCATGCTGAAGTTCCGGATAAAACGTCTATAGAAGTTAGCGAACCCCAGAAAGCGTTGCAGCTCCTTAAGCGTTTGGGGTTGTGGCCACTTCAGCACTGCCTCGACCTTCTTTTCGTCCATAGCCACCCCCTCCTGGCTAATGATGTACCCCAGAAAAGATGTGCTTGTGCAATGAAACTCACACTTTTCAAGCTTGGCGTAGAGTTGGTGTTGGATGAGTCGTTGCAGTACAGCCCGTACATGTTGAATATGCTCTTGCAGGGAGTTTGAATAGATCAGTATGTCGTCGATGTAGACTATTACCCATCTGTCGAGCATGTCACGGAAGATATCATTCATAAACGATTGAAAGACAGATGGGCAGTTCGCTAGGCCGAAGGGCATTACCAAGTACTCATAGTGCCCACTAGTGGTGGAAAAGGCAGTCTTCCACTCGTCTCCCTCACGAATGCGGATTAAATTGTAGGCACACCGAAGGTCTAGCTTGGTGTAGTACTTGGCCTGTCTAAGTTGTTCAAGCGCTGCTGGGATCAAAGGGAGAGGGTATCTAAATTTAATAGTTACGTCATTGAGGCCTCGATAGTCGATGCATGGACGAAGACCGCCATCTTTCTTCTTAACAAAGAAGAAGCCCGCTGAAGCTGGTGAGGTTGATGGTCGAATAAACCCCTTGGCCAGTTCTTCTTGTATATATGTTTTCATAGCTTCAGATTCAGGTTGGGATAATGGGAAGATCCTCCCCTTAGGCGGAAAGGCACCTGGCAGGAGGTCGATGGCACAGTCGACAGAACGGTGCTCCGGGAGTTGGGAAGCTTTAGCCTTGCTGAAGACCTCGGCCAAGTCCTGATATTCTGGCAGCAGGTCTGGAACGTCGGGGTCTGAACTTGACAATGAAGCATCAGGGGAGAGAGATCGTGTTATGGTTTTCAGGCAGTTCTGTTGGCAAGTTGGGCTCAACTGAGTGATTTGTCCTTCCTTCCAGGAAATGTGTGGTTCGTGTGTGCGCAGCCAGGGAAGACCCAGAATTATAGCATGATGAGGAGAATGGATGGTGTAGAACTGAATGCGTTCGGTGTGGAGGGCTCCAATGTGCATGGTGACTTCCTCAGTTGTGCGGTGAATGGTCCCCTCGCCGAGGGGCCGGCCGTCTAGCGCCTCCACTGCCAGAGAGAGATCACACGGGGTGAGAATAATATCGTGTTGATGAGCGAATTCTAGAGACATAAAATTCCCGACTGCTCCAGAGTCTATTAAAGCTGTGGTAGACACTTGCTTATCCCGGATGGTTACTTGAACGGGTAATTTGATAACTGAGTCAGCACGAGAAGAATAGGAGTTCAGACTCACCGCACGCGGACCACTGGATGGCCGCACTGGGCAGGTGGCTATCATATGACCGGCTCCCCCGCAGTAGAGACAGAGATGGTGCTGTAGGCGGCGGTTGCGTTCTTCAGCGGTGAGGTGAGTGGCTCCGAGTTGCATTGGTTTAGCTGCTGCGCCCTCCTGTGGCGTGGCGCGTGACAGCGTACGAGTGGGGCGGCGTGAACGGATCAGGTTATCCACCTGTATAGCCAGCTCGATGAATTCAGTGAGGGTTCTCCCCTCATCCCGGCAGGCGAGCTCCGACTGTAGTTCTTGACTAAGACCCCTACGAAACAGGAGCTTAAGCGTGTCCTCCACCCACGAGGTTTGTGCGGCCAGGGTTCGGAAAGACAGGGCATAGTCGGCCGCTGGTTTGCTTCCCTGAACGAGCGCCAGTAGCTGGTCTCCTGCGCTCTTCCCCTCAGCGGGATGATCGAATACCTCCCGGAATTGCTGGAGGAAACCTTCGAACGTCGGGAAAGCAGGTCTATCAGTTCGCCAGATGGCTGTGGCCCAATCCAAGGCCCTCCCGGTGAGCAATGAGCAGACGAACGCTATGCGGCTGGAATCTGTGGGATACAAAGCAGGTTGTTGTGAAACGAATAGAGAACATTGCAGCAGAAATCCCTTACACTTCGCGGCATCTCCATTGAACTTCTCCGGGAAGGCTAGGCGTGGGCTGACAGTGGGAGGAGGTTCGGGTACCACATGAGCTGAGAGAGATGGCGGCGCTGCGGCGGGCGGGGGGACCGACAGCTGAAGAGATTGGAGAGCTTTAACTAGTTCCTCCGTGAGCGTGGTAAGACGGTTCAGCTGATGTTGTTGCATAGCTATCTGCAAGGCCTGAGCAGAAAGCTCGGAAGACAGTTGCATGACGGCTGCTGGATCGCTTTGTGGCGAAGTCTTCTGTAACGAAGCGTCAGAGGCGTTTGGATCCATAAGCAGCTTTATTAGAGAATAGTCAGACAGACAGGGGTAAATAGCCAGCGTCAACAATGTAGGAGGCAAGACAGTACCGTAAACGGGGACAGGCAAAGTTCGGGGCAGGCTGATAACAATCGTAATCCAGTAGACAATCCAATACAGGGGGCACAGAGAAGAATCACAGGTCGAGATGCAGTCCAGGTCACAACAGGTAATCAAACAACAGAGAAAACGCTCAGAAATGACAGCCAGTGCAAGATCAAGACTTCGCGAAAGTCTGAGCGTGAGCATGGCTTTTATGGTGGTGGAGTAATGAGGAGTGAGTGCTTGCAGGTGTGTGTGGGTGTGGTCAGCCCCAGGTAAGAGGGAGTATGGGAGATTGAGTCCGAATGGGATGTCAAAACTCCGGTGAAGGTTCCCTCTGGTGGTGCAGAGGAGAACGTGCGGAAGCCTCCGTTGTAACAGTTGCAACTGAACCAAGTGTGAAATACAGTCAAATACTGGTGTCTGAATAATTTTAGATATGACAAACCCTTCAGCAAACCCTTCAGGATAAATCTGTGACTCCTTGTCTTCTGTTCATTATTCTCTCTCTCTCTACACACTCTATACACACACACATGCACACAATGTTAGCAGGACTCCCCAGCGCTGGACCTCTTCCTGTCTGGCAGTGCTCCACTGTATGTCTTTAGATACTAGTGTAAACAAACCAAAATACACACACAGGTCTCCATATCTGTGGCCTGAATGAACAATATCATGACTTATGCAATATTTAAAATACATACACAGTATGTGCAATATTCACTTTTTCAGTACACATTTATTTAATTTCAGATAGTGTTGTGATGCTAGTTCCCACTGTGTATTGCGTTTTGGGATTTGGCAAACTATAGGTTGTGACAGTCATTTAGTGTACAAGTTGAATCATTATTGGTTGCACATAGAGTACTTCCTGTTTCTCAGAACAGCTGCACATTAGTGTGTCATTTTGAACATATTTTAGAGAACTTCATGGTTAATGTCTTACACAATGCGTTTTTACAAATGGACACAGGACACACAATTAAGATGTAATATTAGCAGGAATAAAAATGCCTATAGTGTAGCATATAGCGTGTGTGTGTGTGTGTGTGTGTGTGTGTGTGTGTGTGTGTGTGTGTGTGTTTGTGTTTAAAGAGCAATTGATGACTCAACATCTTAAAGACAAGAATCAGTCAATTAGCTAATCAATAGACCCCTCTTAGGACCCTGGGGATATGGGAAAAATAGAGTCTCACACACAGACATGCACAAGGTACTATGTACATGGGCTATTTAATAATAATATATTAACTATACAGTGTGCCATAGGAACAGACATAACGGTTTTAGAAGCATTTGCATTTGTTCATAGATTTTAATGAATCAGTTGATGCTGGTAGTGGTGATGGTTTATTAAAATAAAATAAATGTTGACACAGCTAGTGGATTTTAAGAGGTTGATTGTGCTTAAATATGCGTATTATTGTTAAAAGGAATACTTGCATGGGTAATGGGGATGGGAGTCTCACTAAAACATGTTTTTCATTAACAAAAGGGGCCTCGTCTTAAGACTATGACGGACTGTGGATACGCCTTCCCACTTCTTTTCCTGGAAGAGTGCGTATGTGTACTGCAGGTCAGTGCCCTGTTGCTCAGCTGAAAAACATCATCTTTATCACTTCCAGACAAAAACACAATACATCTTCTGCTTCCAGACCATCTATGTGGTGTATGCATGTGTTCTCAACCCAGGCTCATTGGAAAAACGTGCCTCTACCTACACTTCTGCAAAACTCTAGAAACATACCTCTACATACTGTACAATTCCCAGGAGTTTCTAGATGAAATGAACACTAGTGATAATAAAACACCAACAACCTTTATTCCTTTTCACACATATTATGAGTACAAAGGCAGATTTTAGTTTCAAAATATTCAAAATGTTATGATATAACGCTTTTAAATAAGTGCATGATCTGTAAACTAATAGGTTTTGACCTGTGCATCACATAAACAGCTACATATGCATGGATTTTCTGACATAGTAAACTTGCTCTGAACCTCACCTGGTACACCATTGCAATGCATAGCGCCCATGTACAAGTGAAACCTGATTCAGAACACTTGATAAAAAAGGTTAAAGACTTCTAAATGCAAGCTACCATAGCATGGTTGATTCAGCAAATGTGTTTTTACCTCATTTTTGCTTTTGTTAACAATAGGTTTATTGTAGGTAGTTCATTATTTTTAAATCTGATAGAGCATTAACCTTTTAGCAACACTAACCAACATTTAATTTCCAAACTGTCACAATACATACTACAACCAATGTAATAAAAGGTTGCCACATTAACATTTACCATTTTGTTTTAGAAAATGTGTTGTTACTTGTATGCAGTAAATGCACTATGATTTTTACATCTAGTGGATGATAGAACTGGCATAAATACTAGGAAAGCACTAGTCGTGTTTTTAGAAAATGTAATAATATATTATTAAAATTGTAATACAACAGCGGTTTCAAATATAAGATTAGATGTGCATTAATAGTGAATTTATACCATATGGTGTCTGAAAGAAACAGACACTCTTGCTCTTTCTTTATCTCTGTTTGCTTTCTTTTTGCTCTCTCCTCATTTTCACCTCACAGATTTCCTAAGATTTCATGTTAAGCAATATTTTCCGTTCAGCCAGCTGTGTCAATAGCCACGCCAACCCAGCATGTTTTAACACACACACATACAGTACACACACTCAATAAGGTGGAGGGGTAAATATCGGAGAGCATTCGACACCCTGTACCTTGTCCTGTTAGTGTGCGTGTGTGATTACATTTCCCGCCTCTATCGCAAACATTGACCTTTTCAAATGAGTACAATATGTGATCTGTGTGACAACACAAGACTTCAGGTCAAAAGCTCTCTGTGTTATTGTGTGTACGGTGAGACAGGCAGCAGAAAGCCGTTTTTGAAAGCCTGATT